>JAVYIG010008666.1:0-86863 GCA_035222895.1 Strongylocentrotus droebachiensis | reverse complement strand
ATCGTAACTCTTTGTAAGACGGGGCCCTGTTTTCATAATAATTTCTGAATCGTATCGTTTTATCAACAAAATTAACATTCATGTGTATGAAAGCATACACGTCCACCCACGTACATTCTTAATGTATTGCTCATTTCAAAATAAATCATCCATTCTATATTTAATGATTTTTTGTTTTCGTCAATGTTCATCAGCAGATCGAGCATGCGAACATTAATAACTTATTTCATATATTTTATCTTATGATACATTAATGTGGTGTGATCCCGGCGGTTGATAACGCGTAAATAACAAACAGAGATTTATGGTGAATGTTATTTATCCCAACATGCATAGTTAAGCGTGAACAAATTCCACAATAACCGAGAAGACTTGCACAGAATATTATTAATTGTACTCGTAAATCTACCTTTATGATGATATTTGTCAGCACAATAGACTCATGACCTTGATATTTAGACAAACTAGAAATAATTCTTTAACAACAAACAATCATGTACATTCACAGTCAAAGCTAGAAACTGCCAAGCCTGTCTTAGAAATACTACTCCTATACTGTCCTACTACTACTACTACTACTACTACTACTACTACTACTACTACTACTACTACTACTACTACTACTACTACTACTACTACTGCTGCTGCTGCTACTACTACTACTACTACTACTACTACTACTACTACTACTACTACCATTACTACTACTACTACTACTACTACTACTACTACTATACTACTACTACTACTACTACTACTACTACTACTACTACTACTACTACTACTACTACTCCTATAATACTACTACTACTAATGATAATAATAAACTGATAATAATAATAACAATATTAAAAACAATAATGATAGTGATAATGTACTGATACAAATAATGAGAATAAGATAACAATAATAATGATAATAACATGGATAATACTAATGATAATGATAACAATAATAATAGTAATAATGGTTATAATAATAAGAATAGTATATCAATGATAATTATTATCGTAATACAGCGTGTGCTTTTATGGCGCATAATATTTATTATCACTATCGTGGCGTCACTATGCGCTTAATAATTAGGAAACAAGAGTAAAATCATTATATTAATAAAAGCTGTCTAAAGATTTGTGTTTTGAGGAGACATTTTGTTTTGTTAATAACAGTTTTTACAAATTCGCTTCTCTCACATGCTAAATTTCATGTTGTATTGAAAGTTGGATGCCAATACTTCGGGGCGATGTATACACCCCCGTGTAGTGAGCTGATATGCGACGAGCTGACGGTCATTGATACCGCGTAGTTCGCCCGTTTATATTTCACGGCAATGTTGTTCGAAGCTTTGCGAGCTGAAAGAGAAGTATCACAAGGAATATGTCCATCATATTTCGATGTACTATTAAACCTCTTTTTTTTTTTACAACGTTCCGAAGAGAATGAGAATCTTGGAAAGTAAAATAAAGAAGTTGAGCATATCGTGTACCCCCTTCCCGAAAAGAGGGGGGGGGGGGGGGACTTAAATACAGTTTAAAATAGATGTGAACTTTTCACATTGTGGAATAATAAGAAATTGCTTTGATTCAACTTTTAGTTTGTCATTCTTGCTTTGGAAATAGGTATCGTGTCTGACCTATTTAGGTTCAGGTTTTTTTTTTACAACGCTGAAATTGAATACAACATGTATAATGGAGTGCAGTATGAGAAATGTGACTGTGTCTTGCCTTGGCTTTAGGGGGAAAATCACCATTGACAAGGCTTGAGCAAAAGAGGCATTATTTTGTTGACAACTCTTTAACCGAAAGCCTTAAATGTTTATTGGAGCCGCAAATGACAAATACATTTAGCTCCACACTCATGTCTTTCTGTAAAATCTGTTTATGACATTATACTTGAGTTATAAGGAATAAAGCAATGTTGTCGCCGACTCGCGGATTGCCATATTTCGGGCAGTATTGGTTTACGGCGTAACCCCTCAAGCAGAGTGCAAACGAATTAAATCTATGTTTAAATCCCACTCAATCTTCAGAGCAATTGCTATAAATCATCACTCACTCGTTATACCACTTCATTTTCTATTTTGAAAATACCCCCCCCCCCCCGCCCTCATGCACACTCTCTCCCTCTCTCTCTCCTTTTCTCTATATTTCTCTTCCCTGCCCCTCCCCTTTCAGTCTCTCTCTGTCTCTCTCTGTCTCTCTCTCTCTCTCCCCCCTCTCTCTCTGTTTCTTTTCTCTATGAATATTTTCCCTAAAATCATAATTTTCACTCCTCTCTTTCGTTGTCACTCTACCCCTCTCTACACAATCGTCTTCATTTGATATTCCACCTTCCCTTTCTCTCTCGTTTTATACATCATGTTATATGCTGTTGTATATATACCTATCTCCTAATCTGTACTAAGGTGCACGACTGTCTGTCTTTATCTCTGCCCCCCCCCCTCTTTGCCCCCCCTCTCTCTCTCTCTCTCTCTCTCTCTGCCTGCTTGCCCTGCCCTCCTTCTCTTTATCTCTCATTGGTAATTATGCTGCATTATTGTAGAGCGCTTAGAGACTTCTGACAAAGTAAGTGTTAGGCACTATATAAGCACTGTAATTATTATTATTATTGGAAAAAAGGAATGTCCGGACCCCTTTCTATTTCTGAAAAAAATTATATTTTGTCTCTGGAATTTTATTTATACAATTTAATCAGTAGGGCTTATCAAAATGTTAGAGTATAATCTGATGGTACATATGTTCTTACCGTAATTTTTTTTTATTGTGCTATAACAATAATAATAATAATAGTGGGTTCTTGTATAGCGCTCATGTCAGTCAGATTTGACCCTCCTGGCGCTCCCGATTATTACCCTGGCTTTAGCACGGCTGCCTTTCAAGGAATAAATTCCTACCAGGTACCCATTTACTTCACCTGGGTGGAGTGTGGAAAATGTAGAACGCAGGGGGTGTGAGATACACTGTCTTAGTAAAGTAGAATAGTTTTCAATTGGCAGATTGGGAGGACGGGGGGGGGGGGGGGGGATCCAGCCGGCGGCAAAGGGAGGGCCCAATTCGTGAGAAAATATGTAGCGGCGAATCAGCCACCCAGTTAATAGGCGGGGGGGGGGAGAGTAATGCATTTTTTTTTTTGGGGGGGGGACAAATTATCTTTTTTTTTTTTGCCAGTGGGGGGGGGGGGGGCGCTTTATTTTTTCTTAAATGAAAAAAAAAAATCAAATTAACATTACCATCTTATTTTTTACCAGTTGTTTTGCTAGTGGGGGGGGGGTGGGCCCGTTGCCCCCCACCCTCGTGAATCCGCGCCTGTTTGAGAAGACATTTATCGGATTTGTTTTCATACGTTTGTTTGCGAATCAACGACAAGCTCCTGTTCCCAAAATGCCCACCGGCCGAGGGCGCTATTGCACTCATCAAGCTAGTGTCCCTCTTAGTATAAAGGGACACTACATGGAGCCAGAGCCATCTATTCACATAGATGTGTATAGATGGCTCTGCATCGAGCCACAAACTTTTCCCTGGCAGCCGTGAAAAGGCCACTGTCGGCTCGATATCACGCTGAATGTTGTTATTTAGGCATGATCGACATCCAAAATTATTGAGTCGG
Organism: Strongylocentrotus droebachiensis; assembly: GCA_035222895.1. NCBI lineage: Eukaryota > Metazoa > Echinodermata > Echinoidea > Camarodonta > Strongylocentrotidae > Strongylocentrotus > Strongylocentrotus droebachiensis. The sequence goes on along the minus strand of JAVYIG010008666.1, from coordinate 83,257 downwards.
ATATTTTTTCAAAGTATGTGGCACTGTTTTTTTAAAACTATGACCAAATAGCTAAATGGCCCTTTGAGAGCGTGAAACTTTTCAAAGATAAAGAATTAGAAATCAATTACAACTATTTCTTGTAGCATGGACCTAGATTGACCTCCCATAGCTTAATACAAAAATTCAACGTTGCTTAATGTGCATGAGGTATCCCTGAACAGCCAATTGTTTACGGAATTTTGTAACAAAATTGACATACCTTTTTGGTTGGAGACGAAAAAAATATATACCCACAAACAATATGTTTTTTTTCTATTGATGATTGATGAGCATGGGTGCAAGGCGTGGCTGGCTGCTTTAGTACATCCTTAATTGTAATTTACAAGAAAAAATATCAATGACAGTGACTCATAAAAAGTATTCAGCCCCCGCCCCCCCCCCCCCCCCACTCAGAGGTCGGAATGACCGCATGCGTGTTGCCAAAATGTCCGGTAAAGGGGTACTTTTCGTGCGACAAAGTCCGGCCCGAGAATTGTAAAAAAAGGGGTGTATTTGACCTTTAACCCGGAGATTTCTTTAAAAAGGGGGTGTTTTTCTTTTTTTTCTCTCATTTCTTTGGACTCCTGAGAAATTATTCCGAATTTAGGGGGGTACATTGAGCATTTTTCCTGATTAAAGGGGGGTCTCCAAGGCAGGAAAAGCCCGCGAAAAGCCCGAGAAAGGGGGGTTCGGAAATGTTGGCAGTCCTCAGATAGGGGGTGCTTTCAAAAAGGGGGGGGGGGGGGTCTCCAAAACAAGATAAAATTAACGTTAAAAAATGTAAAAACACAATTTTTTTCCCAGGCGGGGGGGGGGGGGGGGGGTGGGGGGCCGACCGTGGGTGACGTATGAACATTATTAGGCAATGCACTGGTTCCCAATTTGTTTGCATGTATTTACCGTATATCATCAGTTGTTATGATAAAATAAGTTTGACCTAAGAAAAAAGCATTTTACCTATTGAAATTTAAACTTGTTATTGTCAGAACCCACATTTAGAGCTATGTTTCACTTTCAAGGGATACAAAATCTGTATTTTTCAAGATAGAAACTCAAAAATTTGCATGAATAATCTCTGAAACATATTCTTAAAGACCCAACATATTTAAAGGTGTAGTTAATAGCAAATGAGTTTTATATCGCAGTTATTAGATATGCTATAGTTCACAATAAAATTGTAAGAACTCATAGTATTCATATCTGGTGAATAAATAAGGAGATAGATTAAGCTCCAATATTTGCATTTCTCAAAAATATGAATAGTCCTGATCCTAAAAATAGACGTTTGAAGTAAGTAAACATAATTTCATTTTTGACCCTTTTGTGGACACATTGGTATATGTTAAAAAAACCAGTGCCATGTACAAACACCTGACATAAATTATTTTCAGTTTTCATGAATAATGTATAGCCCATTAATCATTTTCTTCAATACCATCAAAAGGTGTTTTGAAAATGTCCCCGGAAAACAACCCCTCAATTTTTTTTTCTTCAGTTTTCATGAATAATATAACCCATTAATCATTTCTTCAATACCATTAAAAGGTTTTTTGAAAATTTCCCCGGAAAACAATCCCTTAAAGATTTTTAAACGAAGAGAAAATGAAGAAGAGCAAAAAGGGGACCAAGCAGGCATTAATAAGAAACTGTGTGCAGGGTGATAGAAATTTCATATCAAATTTTGTAAAAATAGAGAGCTATTGAAATAGCTTGTAAGATATATTCTTTGTAGGCCTACATCTTTTACCATATTCCGCTTACTATATATTTGTTGAAAACAAGAACAAAGTGCCGCAGAGATGATTTCAAAAGCGCTGTGCATCAAAAATCAAGTTTCAAACAGTATAATATATATACACAGCCGGAAAAAAGGCCAAACATAAATCAAAAATCTAAAACTGATTTTTTTTTTTTTTTTTTAACCGAAACCGAGAATTATCGATGCTTTTATCATAACTTAATCACAATTATAATTGATAAATGACACATGTTTTGTAAAGCTTAGATCCTCCTCTTTCATTTGATGCAACTCATATGATGCATATTTCACGCATGTGTGATTAAAAACAATTTGAAGAGAGCAAACCAAAAAAGCCATTTGGCAGGCGGTATCTGAATTTCAAAGAGAAAATCACATTTCTAGAAAATTCATTTTCTGCCCTGTCATATAACACCTCAACCAGGAAGAATGAGCCAGGAATAACAAAGTTCTGTTTGTTTAAAGTAATGCTTGCATTTCCATAAATTGATTATACGAGTTCATTTTCACTGGCTGGCTGCCGTAGCAACTAACAGAGTTGACAAAAGACTTAACTCCGTTTTGTTGACGATCAGCCATGCACAAAGAAGACGAAAGTCGAAAGAAGGGATGGAGAAGGGTGTATAAATCGTTGCAATATGTTTAGGTTGATTATTCGATAGATTTTGCGATCATGTTCTTTAAACGTTCACACCGAATCGCGACTGTTGAATAAAAATGAAATGATACTACTTATCACTTATGACTGAAGTAATTACAGTTGCCTTTCAATTTTTATTCAGATCACCTAGTAACTAATTTATATTATGATTCTTGTATATCACTTTCTTTAAAGCGCTCGAACAGAATTTTCAAGAATTTTCGAGATCAATTTCATATCAGTCAGTATCATGTGTTTCCGCAAATATCGCCTACATCTAACTATAAAACAATAGCAGAATATTTTCAAATCATGTTCGGGTTTTTCAAACAAATCTTTAGACCTTGGTGGGGAAAAAAGTATAGAGCTTTTTTACTTCCGTCTCGTGACAAAAAGCATCCAAAAAGGTTCCCACATTCCACATTCTTAATGACATTAACAACTGGGGCAGACAGTCAAAGACATCCGATCACAATCCGATTCTGCTATCGAGGATGCCGAGGAAGGAAAACCAATTCAATGTTACTTACATTAACACCGAAGTGGTGGTTTTTAATCTCTTTGTTCTTTGCTATTTTAGACGTCCTGCGCTTGACCTTCCAGGCATGTTCCTCATCGTTTTTCTTCTCAAGGTCAAGGGCAATAACAAGTCCGGCCCTGGAGAATGTAAAAGCTAGACGATGAACAACATCTCCTGGCCTAGCTAGACACAACAACCTCAACTGTACTTACAATGGCAAATAAGTGGCGGTCTGGCGGATGAATTAGGAATAGCAGATCGTTAACAATAGATCGTTATCACTTTAACGAAAAGTACAATCTATGTGTATATCTTGGCAAACCATCTCATTCTCTGCACAGTACCATGTCCTTATTGGCTTAGGTGTTCTTTCCCTGTTTAAAAGATTGATTAGAATCAGCCCGAATGTAGAATCTTTAACAAAATGGCCAGAATAATTATACAGGGTACGTCACGTTTTGAAGTGAATTGTTCGCATGAGTTCACTAGTCATTGATAAAATAAGGGGGCAAATCTATTTCATTGTGACACTAACATTGGGGCACAAATCAATAACCAGTCAATTGCTGCATTAGTTTATTTCATTTTCATGTCGATGAGAGTTAGTATTTGATGATGATGGTGATGATGATGATGATGATGATGATGATGATGATGATGATAAGGAAGGTGATGTTGATGAATAATGACGATTCTGTGGAACACTTTTCCTCATTATATTCATAATTCTGCTAGTGTAAATGTTTTTAAACGTAGGTATAAGAAATTTCTTTTGGGTAAATTGCAATAATCATTTGAATTCAAGATATATTTTAATTTGTTTGTTTGTATGTATGTTTATTGTCTTGATTTGTGTATTGTTGTATACTTAGTAACGAATATATTTCATATTTTTTCTTATAAAAAAGGGTCAACCTTTATATAAGGATTATGTTTCCTTTCAGGTTGCAACCTATTCAGTTTATTTTATGTCTTTGTCAAATATGTTCTTAATGTGTATTTTATGTTATATAGCTGATTGTTATATGAATTTTTTTCTTTTTAACTGAATGAAATAAAATTGAATTGAATATTGAACAATTAATGACAGTGATTGCATGGTGATGTTGATGATGATGATGATGATGATCATGATCATGGTGGTGGTGGTAATGGTGATGATGATGGTGGGAACAAGGCGAAGAAGGAGGAGCGGTGATATCAGTTCTTTATTCAAGAAAAGTAGAAAACAATATTCCGAATATTATTATGCAAGGGCCTGAGTGGAACGCCCAGGTGGGAAAGCTTGGTGTGGGTGCTATACTGAAGACTGCCCCCTCCCACGATAAGAACCTTTTACGTTTATATTTCATATTTATTTATTTATTTAATTAATTTTTATTTAAAATGATTTAATTCATTAAACAGAGCCGAGAGCCGAATTGCACTTTTTTTTTGTTATCAGTGACAAAGTAAAATTACACGTAACACAAAAGTATGCGTAATAACATTGATGGTAGTAAAATTGCAATTTGTTGTGTAAGTCAGGGGCGGATCCACGTAGCGATTATTCCGCCCCCCCCCCCCCCCCTAGCCCTCCAAAACGATAAAAAAATAGGATAATAACGTAAAGTTAACCTTTATAAAACAAAAAACAAAAGCGCCCCCCCCCCCCGCTTATTCGCCGGTCGGCTGAGTCGGCACTAAATTTTGTATTAAGATTTGGCTACCCCCCCCCCCCCTTGACGCCGTCTGGATCCTTTGCAGGCGCGGATCCACGGGGGGGGGGGGGGGGCTGACGGGTCAACAACAAAAAGAGTTTTAAAAAAAAAATTCTAACGAATTAGGCCAAAATAGTGGTCTCACCCCCCCCCCCCTCGCTTATTCACCGGCTGACTGAGTCGGCGCAAAATATTTCCTGAAAAATTGGACCAAAAAAAGTGCCTCCAACCCCCCCCCCCCTCGCTTATTCACCGGTGGTTGAGTCGCAACTAATATTTTCTCACGGATTGGGCCCCCCCCCCCTCTTCCCGCAGGCTGGATCCGCCACTGGTGTACATTAATCAAACATGCATTAAATGTCGTCACATACCCACACGTGTATGTGTGAATATGCTTGTATTTGCCCCCACGTTTTGAAACAGGGCCATTTTTCTTGAATCTCATCACAGAATGTTAACTCGAGTGGATCGCCAGTTTCCATGTGCAGAAGGCCATAATTCGCTGACACCAGACTTGGTGGAAATACCATTAATGGGGGTACAATTTTGCACACAGCAAACCCATAGTCCAGTCAAGAATTACCCCCAATCTCTGGGAGAGCTCGAGAGTCTTCGGCAAATCAAAGCATTACATAAGGTCCAATGGTCATAAAACTCAAGGCTAATTCTGGTGATTGACAACACCTGTTATTGGGTAAAGACCCGAACGGTGTCGAATTCCCCATGAGAGCCGACTACTCAGTGACTTTAACTGGAGTTTGTCTGAATCTGTTTAATTTGGGGGAAAACAACAAAACAAAACTGACAAAAACAAACAAATTTCAAAAGAAAAATAATGAAATAATTAATGAAGGCATATCCTAGATTCATTAGTTTTGTGGCCGTATATATGTTTTACTTATTTTAAACTTTTGAGCATGAGGCCTCACAATTTCGATTTTTATTTTAAATCGCACTGCAAATTACTTTGAAGGCCGATTAAGTGTGCACAATTTCACAGGCTGGAAAAAGCTTGCGTGTTGTTTTTAAATATTTTATTTTATTTTATATTTATTTTTAGAAGCAGAGATTTTGTTTACCTAGGACCTGTAAACCACTAATTGCAGTGCACAGCACGCAGTTTGGTCAAATATACTCTATGGACTTTTAATTTAACTCATACACGGCCACCACATTTTCCAATATATTTTTGCTTTATAACAGATACCATATGCCATGTTGTGAAAGTAACTATAATCATCCGTGTGATATAACGGCCATGCAAAGCTTATACAACTTAACTGAACATAGCCGGCTAGCCAAGCCAAATGTTGTGATTACGAAATCGATTTTCACAAAGGAGAGAGGTGTGTCGGAGGTGTGTGGAGGAATGTCAATAAGTGCTCATATCTCACAAAATGGCTCAAAAACGAAGAGCAATTGAAGATCTTGTGCAGAGAGCAACAGAATCCAAGATCAAGAAATTTGAAAGCATACGAGGTAAATAAGTGTGGTCTGAATGGTAACTGTTTGTGTGGCTGGCTGTTGTGTTGTCTTGTTGGTGTTACAACAGTATTGTCACTGCACTGTCAGTGGCCCACTGCACTCGCCGGTGGCATACCGGTGCATTGGGCTGACCTGCGCCTGTGAACTGTGTTAGTTTTGTGTCGACTCAATACTTCTATCAATCTATGCTGCACTCATAATATCATAAAAGTCTAGACCCTACCCTAGCCCATGTTGGACTGTATCGTGAATTTACAGCTGAATGCAAAAATTATTTGAAGCTGAATGCATAAATTAATGGCATCAAAATTCAATTCATGACGATCAAATGACATCTAGATTTGTGGTTTTCATGGTTTAAGAAACCATTCATGACATTTGTCTGCCCAGTGCCCACACATGTTTGCCTTGTGCCTAGAGTCTAGACTATACCCGTGCGGAGGCTAAGTATGGGGTGAGGAAATGAAGACACTTTTTTGTGTGACTCAATAAAGCGCTACTGAGCGAAGTGGTGGTGGTTTCCTATTTCACAATAATGACAAGTAAGAGATCGCAAGCTAGATCATCATAATACTTCATAGACAAGTTCATGCACACTGTCAAATGATCAAAATTTAAATTTAAATTCTCGCTACTGCGTAGAGCAATAGACATTCATATTATGCATTGCGCCTCTGATATATGAGTACATGATTTTGCAGACACTAAATTCTGGTGATTTTAAAAAAAAACGCACAATATTTAGTGTAACTGCCACTTAAAATGAGGGTACCAACGTACAAACGGATGATGTTGAATAAGTTATGAACGATGTTTTATTCTCCAACAGTGCCGTGAAACTGTAAACAAACAATGCACAGAATACAATAAAATCAATCAATCAGATCAAAGTAGGATCTATGAATAGTCTATAAAAGTTATGTAACAAATCACTTGAAAGTATTATATACTGAAATATTATACTGCGTATAATAACAAATATAAATTCTACATCTCATCTTAACTGACATTGTCTTGACCGAGTATACAATCTAACAATAATATTTCTCTTGACTCTTAAAACTAAACATTGTAACATTATGATTAAATAATTCTTTGAAACTTTCTCTCTCCTGACTCACCTCGTTGGCTGGACATTATCACTTTTAGGCAGCTAAATTATCAATTAAGAGGGCAAACAGAACGAAGAACATCTTAACGAAACACAAATCAAAAGCATAATGAATTAAGAACATCGCGTTGCTATGGTTGCGCGCATGAATAGGCAGAAATTAAAGCATACTTAGCGTATATTATACACGCGCATCCTAATTAAGGGCATGCGTACAGGTATATCAAAATAAGTATTGTCAATACCAATAATAATAATACCAAAGCTTCTCTATCAACAAATTATACAAATCTTTTAAACTACTAAAATGACTAACTTGTCAATTAAAGCTGGCGGCAGCCACATTTAGAAAGAGGTATAAAAAAGACACAAGGTTTTAAAGATGATACATGTATTAAAAAAAAGAATTTTGCATTTTTTTGGTTTTACATTAATTTTACATTTGATTTTTGTCAATCTTACATGGCGTGGTAAGAGTCCTACTTGAGGCACATTACACCTCTGCCTCGGGTACATCAGACTTTAAACATTTCCACTGGTGCCTCTCTGGGCTAGCTTGGATCGGAGAGAAATCAAAACAAAAAGATGCATCCAGTAGACTGGTTTACATGTACCAACATATTCAATATTATGGATGTTTCTTTCCTGGGGAACTAGTGACGAGTTATTCCATTTACCTGTTATTGATTAATTACAATACTTGGAGTCCAGTCTGCATACTATATTTATTGCTATGTTGGACAAGCCTTAGGAAAGCCTTCAGGTTGTCAATAACAATCTTAATTTAAAAAGTACGTAAAAATATGAATATATATACATTAATTGTATTAGTCTATTAGTGCAGCATTACCATTTTGTAAATTCTTGTAAGTGTCCAGGTTATATATTTGTTTTTTTAATTTTTATTTAGCTTTTATTTGATTTTCTGTGCAGCTGTTAATACCAATATTATTCTGACAAAGCCTAGAATAACTAGTGCCATAGAGCACGTGTATCTTGGCTTTGTTGCTGACATTTTGCTCTGTTATTCATCTTTTTAGCTTCAAATAATCAAAGCGATATGTAATTTGACACAAGTTAATGGTGGTACCATGAGAGGAATGTGTTAAAAAACGAGGAAACTGAGGAATTAACGGACTGTTTCAACTTTTGTATTGAGCCATGTGGTAAGAATCTTATCTTCAGCCCCACTAACTCAATATTTTGTTGTAACTCGTGTTTAATGTGTGCAAAGTAGTGGATCTGTGACTCTACTCTGGGCTTTGTGTATGCAGCTATTGTATTTATACTTCAACCTCTACTTCACCTCTACTTCTACTTCTACCATCAACCTGTTACAACTATGGCTGACAAAACAAGATCGGCTAGGGAGAAGAAGGAAACTGCCTCTCTCATTCAGGCAGTCATGACCGATATACTTCATGATGAGAAATTTATGCAGCTAGTCTCAGCACATGTTGACTCAAGTCTAGCTAAATTTCAAAAACAGATTGATGAGCAAGCGGCCATGATTCTACATCTTCAGGATGCTTCCACCGAGAGGGAGAGAAAGCTCGAGGAGTCAATAGGAAGGCAGGAGGCAAGGATCCTTGACCTTGAGCTTTCTGAAGAAAGAAATAGAAAGGAAATTAAGCTGCTGAAGGAAAGCCATGATGGCACAGGTCAACGATTCAGTCTGCTGAGAAGGGATGTAAACTCCCAAGAGCAATACAGTAGGAGAAACTCTCTCAGATTTTTTGGTATCCCCGAGGTTGAAGGGGTGCCTTCAGAGGATGTAATAGTTGATCTGGTGAACACCTCCCTTGGCGTTCACCTCCAGAAGGGGGACATAGACCATATTCAACGGGTGAATTCCGCTATTAAGCCTGGTCCAAAGGGTCCAAGCACCATAATTGTCAAGTTCCTGTCGTTCAAGAAGAGGAACGAGGTCCTCGGGAGTCGACGCAAGCTCGCGGGTACGAGAAAATCCATCCAGGAGGACCTCACGCGCGATAACGCCAAGCTCCTCAAGATGACCCGTGACCATCAACGGGTGAAAGCTGCTTGGACACGGGATGGTCGAGTCATCGCCTTGTTGCCAGCAACCGATGGCAAAGAAATGAAGAAAACCATCTTTTCTGAAGCGGACTTGGCCAGGCTCTAAATTCAACCTTTGTCTATAAATAACTTGATAGCTCTTGCCACATGATATTTAAAACATCTCTTTTTATTTACTACACTATTGGTACTGTTGTTGTTGTTTTGTTTTTTTCTTCATATGAATTGTCTTTTTACTTATCTGCGCAATGTATCCTGTGCGCAATTATATATATGTTTTCCATTCTGTTCTTTTTTGTCTTCCTTTCCCTGTTTATACCTTCCTTTTTCCTCTCCAATGTGCTGTCTCATATTCTTTATGTCTCAAGTGTTTATCTTTCTAGTTGTATTTAAGTTAGCTAGCCGTTTCCTTATGTCTATGTTATCAGTACTCGTGTTTATCATGTCACCTATCTTGACCGATCATGGCTCAAATAGATGACCATAATATTTGCAATTTTCTTGAAGCTAGCTTGAGTGATATCAGTGACAGCATTGAAAATATTTCTTTAAGATGTAATTATTCTACAGAACAACAGTTCTTTGAGTCAGTTAAAAATGCCACAGATAAAGAGTTTTCCCTTCTTCATTTTAATATCCGCAGCATGAGTAGAAATTTTGAACATGTGACATCATTTGTGAACAAAATCAGCTCAGGCTTAACTGCCATTGGTGTCACTGAAACTTGGTTCACCAATGAAAATGATGCAAATTTGTTTGTTATTCCAGGTTATAACTTGTTAAGCAATAGTAGAGTAGACAGACGTGGTGGTGGTGTTGCCCTTTATGTTCCGTCTGGGCTCGATTATCGAGTATGTCACGAGCTTAATGTTATGACTGAAAATCTAGAAGCTTTATTTGTTGAAGTCTTTATTTCTGGTAAAAATAATATCGTAATTGGAGTCGTGTACAGACCTCCCAATGGTATTTTGAACATTTTTTTGGACGAAATGCAGAGAGTTTTGGAAAGCCAGTCACTTAACGGTAAATCCTTATTTTTGGTTGGAGATTATAATATAAACCTTTTACAGCACAATGTTGATGCTCATGTTGATGATTTCCTGAATTTGATGTTGTCGTTTTCTTTGTTGCCCTTGATAACAAAACCAACAAGAGTAACTGAATCCTCTGCTACTCTAATTGACAATATCTTTAGTAACTTACATGTACAACCTTTTCCCTTATCTACTATTGTTGTGTCGGACTTGTCTGACCATTTTCCTGTGTATACTGTAATTCCTTTGGGAAAAAAACTTGTAGTCACCCATAAGAACATTTTTGTTAGAAGAAACACCCCAGAAAATATTAATCAGTTTAGAGAGGCATTATTGGCGACAAACTGGAGTGATGTTCTTTTGAATCAGTGTGATGAGAGTGCCTTCGATATTTTCATGAATAGGTTTTTATCGTTGTATGATGCTAATATTCCAGTAGTAAAGAGTAAAAACAACCGTAGAAGAACTCCACGTATGCCGTGGGTCACCAATGCTATGCTGAAATCAATCAATAAGAAAAATGAGCTGTTTTATAAGTATAAGAAAGCAGGGACGGTAGCTCTAAAAAGGAAATATTCCGTTTACAGAAATACTCTGACTTCTGTGCTGCGTGCAGCCAAAAAACAATACTATTTAGCACAGTTTAAAGCAACTTACAATAATATCAAGGGCACGTGGAAGGTGATAAGAAATGTATTTCAAAAAGCATCTAAAGTAACAAGTATAATACAAATGAATATAGATGACCAAATGGTTGAAGATAAAAATATTATAGTGGAAAAGTTTAATGAATATTTTTGTAATATTGGTCCGAATCTGAAAAAAAATATTCCTAACAGTCAAACTGATTTTCATGATTACTTAGTAGAACCTAACATGCAAAGTTTATTTCTGGTGCCCACAAATGAAGAAGAATTGCTTGGTATTGTTAGAGCCCTCAAGAACAAGAAAAGTCCTGGGTATGATCATATTGGGAACGAACTTATTAAGCAAGTTATTGTCGGTATCCTTCAACCACTAGTTCATATTTTTAATTTGTCTATGTCAAGCGGAGTTGTACCGATAAACATGAAGATCGCAAAAGTTGTACCAATTTTTAAAAAAGGTGACTCCCAATTACTGACAAATTATCGTCCGATTTCTTTGTTAACCTGTTTTTCAAAAATTCTGGAAAAAATTATTTATGTAAGAACTATAAAATTTTTAAACAAAACATGTGTCTTCAGTAATTATCAGTTTGGTTTTCGGGAGAAGCATACAACAACACATGCAATCTTACACCTTATAGATAAACTTGCTTCTGCCTTAGATAGTCGCTTACACACCATTGGTACATTTTTAGACTTTTCCAAGGCCTTTGATACTGTAGACCATGAAATTCTCTTAAGTAAATTATGTCATTATGGTGTCAGGGGAGTCGCCTTGGATTGGTTTAGAAGTTATGTAACTGATAGAAAGCAATATGTGTCCTTAAATGGAATTGACTCTAGTCCCCAAAAAGTAACATGTGGTGTTCCCCAGGGATCCATTTTGGGACCACTTTTATTCATCTTGTATATTAATGATTTTCAACGCTCATCAAGTGTATTATCATTCATATTTTTTGCTGATGACTCAAGTGTATTTTTTTCTCATAGATGTCCACAAACATTGTTGAAAACTGTTAATGAAGAGTTTTGAAAAGTAATGATGTGGATTAATGCTAATAAGTTATCCTTGAATCTTCAGAAAACTAATTATATACTGTTCAGTAATTCAGTTAATATTTTGCCAGGCGAAGTGGCATTCAATAATAACCCAATTGAGAGAGTAACTTCAACGAAATTTCTTGGAATATACATAGACGAGAAACTGAATTGGAAAACTCATGTGGACAAATTAAGTAAAGTGGTGTCAAAAAATACTGGTGTTATTTATAAGTTGAGATCATGTATACCTCAAGAGGTATTGTTCATTTTGTACTCTACTCTTATTTTATCATATTAATTATGGTATGTTGGCATGGGGCAAATCATCCAAAACTCAAATCCACAGGCTTTTTGTTGTGCAGAAGCGGGTTATTAGAATAATTTGTAAAGCAAATTATCGTGCACATACAAATCTACTTTATTATGAAAACAGTATTCTAAAACTAGAAGATCTCTATTCAATGCAACTTGGAATGCTCATGTTTAGCATTCACTCTGGAGACCTCCCTCCTGCCCTTGCTCAAATCTTTAGAAGAAATAACCAAATTCACAGCTATAATACTAGACAGGCTTCTGCTCTCCATTTACCATATGCAAGGACAACCTTCACTTTGAATACACTAATGTCCACTGGCCCCAGGTTCTGGAATTCACTTGATACTACCATAACAAATGCTTCAAGTATCTCAGTTTTTAAACGTAGACTTAAGTCATATTTTCTTGACAAGTATGTCGATGACACATGAATGTGTTATCAAGCTTTATTGTTAGTGTACTGTAGCATATTTAACTCTACTCTTGATCTTTTTTTTCGTGAATTCTTGACTTTGACATATAACCCCCTTTATCCCTTTTCTTTTTTCTTCTTCTTTCTCATCTGTACATACTACATGTACATATACCATATATTCCTACTTGACCTCTGCACTCAGAGAGCAATAACTCATTGATGTCTCGACTTGGTGTCGGCTTGGGTTTGTCCATATTAGATCATATTAGATGCAACGTTGGGTAGTTGTTCTCTGAGAGTATTTTGTAAATAGTTTTATATATTCCATATTTGTTGTTGTATTCATAAATAAGTTATCTTTGTCACATCATATGAGGGGGCCTTAACTTAACAAGCTGTGCTTCAACCAAGGTCTCCTCGTCTTCCTTTGTTCTACATTGTACTGTTATGATTATACTCTATTATATTTTGTCACATGTGTTTTCTGGAAGACAAATAAACTTGATACTTGAAACTTGATACTTGAATAAAACATGATAAAAAAAAAAAAATCATAAAATTCTAAAGAGGAAACACATTTTTATGATAAAAAGACTAAGTGTATAGAATGATGATTATGGATATTAAAACTGTTGAATATAGACCTATATCAAAATTGTTTGTAAGCCTTGTATGAATATTTTTTTATTTTTTTATCTTGAGGTTTGTTGAGTAATGAATAATGAATAAAATAAAATAAAATAAAATAAAATAAAATAATTCTTCCAATTTTCAATTTTGTATCCAACAATGTAAAACACAAATAACAGTCATGAATGTACAAATTGGCAAAATATATGTAAATATTAGATAGCTTAGACAGATACCGAGATGTGATTGGTCCAGAGCTCGTCACGTGATATCAATTGCGAGGATCCAAATTGTTATATTTTCCTGGCCGGTCACTTTTCGGTGTTATATTAACCGGCCGGTGAAATGAATATATTTTTAATCAGTGTATGTCGCCCTCTTGAGGACTGTATGTCACCAATTACACACGTTACACCATTACCGAGGGTCATTTAATTTTTTCAATATTTTTTTTTCATGAATTTTTTTTTCCCTTGAAATTATTTTTTCCACATTTTCTTTTTTTACCAAAAAACGCTTTTTGGGGTAATTTTTTTTTTTCCCAAAAAATGCTTTTTTTGTAAGGTTTTTTTTTTCTTTCTTGAACTATCTCGACAGATTATTTTTCCGTAATTTCCGGAAAAAAAAGGGGAAAAAAAATTGGGGGCAAATTTTTTTGGACCCCCCCCCCCACAAAAAAAGGGCTATCTAATATAACAGTTATTGACTGGCAGGGGGTATATAACATTCTTTGGACCTGAAGGGAGTTATATTTCCTCTCGTGACTATATTTTCCCTCAGCGCTGCGCGCTTCTGGAAAATATAACCACTTGGGAAATATACCTCCCTTCAGCGGTCCAAATAATGTTATATTACACCCCCTGCCAGTCAATAACTGTATAATGATAAGAAACAGTACAAAGGAAATTTAAATCTCAAATACCCTATAAATTTAACAGGGCTTAAATTAATCCAAGGCCACCAAGGCCATGGCCGTGGATGCCCCTATTATTGGCCTCAATGCCCCTCTCATTGGCCTTGGAGATTTTTTCGTGCCCTTTCCAATTCTTCCTATTTGTGCTGTAATATAGGAATGTGCCCTACAGGAAAGTGGCCTTGCCCTAAAAACATTGAAATTTAAGGCCTGATTTAATATAAACAAATCTTTTCCAACATGATTCATCCTATGATTATTTATTTGTGTTCCGCCATGCAACAGGAAAGCAGGAGATCAATTTCCCGTACTGGGACATCGTAGTCATCACGGCCGGAGATGAAGATCAGAAGACAGCCTACGACCTTCAGCTGCAGGAGAAGCTGGCACGGCAGCAGCTACCCCTGGGCACCAAGTACCACGTTCTGAAAGATCCCGGAAATGTAAAAATTGGTAAATAAAAACTTTACAAATCAATTGCCTGGTCAATCAGGCTTTCAGTTTCAGATGTGAGGGTACAACCTTGCATTGACTACTGAATTTCCTCATTCCCATAGGTTTAACATAAGGACCGCCCGGTTCCAGTAGACAATGGGTTAAAGGCTATCTGCATTAGTTTGGCCAGGAGGGATTAGACCACCCAGGGTGGTCACTGACAGGTGGCTATCTCATCAACTCAGCTCTCAATTAACATAAGAAAAATAGGATCATGGGGGACCAATGGTCACCGATTAGGCATTGTTTTCTATATAGAGGGAGGCAGGGAGCAAGTAGCTACAAGTAGTACGGTGAGGCTTAAAGTTTGGAGAACCTGAAACCACATGTCCTTTTTTTTAGGCAATAGCTACTTTTTGATGTCCTCATCTAATGAAAACATATTTTTCTTGTGCAGGACCAGGAGGTTCAATGATGGCCGCCCTCTCCTACCTCCAGACTATCTACAACCAAAGCCTCTTCAAGAAGAAGGTTCTTTTCATCCCAGCCGGGGGTTATAGCCAGCGGCTACCAAGTGCCAGCCTGCTGGGTAAGATCTTCACGGCTGTTCCCTACGGACGACCCATCTATCAGATGCTGGAGTTGATTCTGGCCATGTACATTGATCTTCCAGCTCATATGCCGTCCGGAGGCATCTTCCTGGCCTGTTCGGACGTCATCATCCTCTACGACTGCACCGTTGGCGTAGAGTGGTCCTTCGACAAGCCAGGCATCACTGCCTTTGGACACCCAGCTCCCATCGCCGTTGGGACGACCCATGGGGTGTTCTTGTACAAGGATACACCCAATGTCTGCTCTCAGGTGCATATCGTAGAATGTGAAGAGTTCCTGCACAAGAGATCTGAAGATGTCCTAAGGGAAAAGGGTGTCCTGCTGCCGCAGCCGTGTCAGCAGACCCTGGGCATCAGTGAGGACCATGTTCTGGTGGATAGCGGCTACTTCATGGACGGTGAGACCGCTAGGAAGATGATCGAGTTCTACGAGGAAAAGTCTCCACTTTCATGTGAGATAGACTCCCATGGGGACTTCCTGCATGGCCTCGGGAACTGCGGCAATAACGGTTACATCACTGACATGTCCAACGTCAGCAGTAAAACAGATAAACTACTGTCCATGCGACAAGAAGTCTTCAAGCTCCTCCAGGGGACTCCACTCCATGTCCTTGTGTTGCCCTACTCCAAGTTTTATCACATCGGGACAACGGAAGAGTTGCTTAGTCATTTCTGTGATAACTGCAGCTTGAGGAGAGAACTAAGCCTGACCAAAGATGCCTTCAACCGATCAGTGGACCTTGGCAATAGCAACAGCTTGCTTGACAAGTGCTCTGCCAGGGAAGCATGCATCATGGACAGCATAGTACCTCAAGGTATGGACACCAGCAAACCTTGCATCGTGGAGTACTGTCACTTCAAGTCTCTGTGTCATCTTGGCGAAAGATGCATCGTCAGCAACTGCGTCGTCCAGGCACCTTCTTCTGGCTGTCCCGTAAGCATACCTCCGTTCACATTCCTTCATACAGCAGCTGTCAAGACAAGAGAGGGCAGCACTCTCTATGTCACTGTATTCTTTGACATCCGGGACAACCTCAAGCGCTCTGCTCCTCACCTGGAGGCAGCAGGCCAACTCTCCTTCTTGAACCAAAGTCTTCAGGTCCTCTTCAATAACTTCAACAGTACATCACTCCAAGCAATTTTCCCACCAGGTACTACTACCTTCTCCATCTGGAATGCAAAGCTCTTCCCACCCAAAGAGACAATGGAACAGTCCTTCCAGACCACAATGCAATTCCTGGACGCAGTACACACTGCCGATCAGGAAGCCCATTCCATTGTGGGAGAGGGGTGTCTTTCAATGGCTGATGTTCTCAATTCCAAAGATATTCAAGCAATGTTGGTATACCGCAAGCAGCTCTATTCTTTAATATTAGCAAAATGAATAAAACCAGTGACCCAAAAGTGCCTTATCTCATCAGTTTATACCCATTGTACTTGCTTACGTTGGCCTACATCACATCACACGCACTTGAATTTTCATTGAGAGAATTATAATCCTGATTTTTTTTTTTTTTGTAGTTGTTTTTGTTTTTAAAATAAATTATATCATCCTGTTGAATTTAATATAATAAAAGAATAGGAAAGATGATATGGCAATTACAATAATAGGTGTACATGTATATGATTTTATTTAAAATTCCTATGGAATTTTTAACGAAAGGTTTGCTTGTAATATTACGTAATCAAATAATACCCATGAACGTTACTTAACCCTCGATCGCTGTCTTTCTTCCCGTTCATTCTATTGGTCTTTTTTTCTTCTATGATTTATGTTTTCATTTTGAATTTTGTTGTATGATTTTTATGTTTAGTAATCTTGGAAGTTTCCTGAGTGTGCTTATGTCTGCAGCTGTTTAATAGGAGACTGTATTCAATTTTGTTTCATTTTATTTGACTCACGCACTAGGCAACAACATTAATGTTGACTAATTTTCACTCTTTAAATTTATTCATTTTTAAGTGTTTTTATACTAATAACTACCAGGGTGTTGGCATTACCGGTAGCCAGTGTTTTAAGAAATTGTATAATTCAGGACAACAATTGGGTGGAGTTTGCTTGTTTATGGAGCATGACTTGTCAACATAATCGTTTATGATATTAATTATTCTGTTACTATTGAAGAAATCATGTTAACATGATATTAGCTGTTCATTTTATAAGTTTCATTTATTTATTCTGTTACATAAATTTTGTAAGCACCAAAGTGAGTGACTCTTTATGCTACATAACTCTGGTTGCATTTACGAATATCAACAATAAAGTGTTGTTGATGGCCATGAAACTGCAATGCAATATAGGCCGAGGAAGGAATTCCAACTAAATTCTTTGTTTACATGTCTTTTGTAAAGTACTACCAAACTTTCAGGGTTGCATTTTATGTGTAACAAACCCATTTAGATAAAGAATGCATTGAAAAACACACAAATTACACGAAGCCTTTTATCAAAGTTGCTCATGCGTGGGTATATATATAGAAGGCAGCACATGGACATACGCACCAGTGCCTTATATACGGCACTGGTTCAAGCGTAATTGGCTCAGTATTATGTAGTGATCACCAAGTTGCCTACTACATGAACGACTATATACCCACGCATGAACGTCTTTAAAATATTATCCTTGAAATTTCTGGTACTACGAAACCCATTGTCGGGTTCAATACACATGTAGGATGCAGTTAGTTTCTGTAGCCAATGGATTGATATATTAAGTTTGCAATAATTACCCATGAAAATAGAATGATAACCCATCTTTTCCTTCCTATTTTTTATGCGCAATTTATCCACTTAATAGTTTCTAAAATGAGAAACATACAATAACGACTAAATTATTCATACCCCAACCAAGTTTTATTATTGTCTAAGTATGCGAAAAAAATGTATTTCTCCTGATTAACGTTTCTTGAGAAAGTGACGTACCAAAGCTTACATCATGTATTAAACATTAAACAAAGGCCCTAATTCAACTCGTCCTCCTTTAATTATTGAGTTATGAAAGACATAACATTTACAAGGGGTATGAATTATTCAATTGTTATGTACATATGTAGTAATATTAATATAGCAGAGTTTTGAAAGGATTCCAGCTTTTATTTAACTTTAATCATGTCTGGATATTATAAATAGACCAGAATATACGATGTAGTTACTAGGGGAAGACATAAAAGTGAATACATTATCATTTATGGCACTTGTTTGTATTTTGTTGCACTTTCATTTTCTTCGCTCATATATGTATCTCTGAGAAGGGCATTAAAATAATAAATCACTGATGGTGCTGGACAAAATAAATGATTCTCATTTCTTTCCGAGTAATTTTTATCATTTAAAAAAAAAAAAAAAAAAAAAATCATTTTGAAAATCGTTATTTTTTCAGGGTCGTGTAGGTATCTTTCGTTTGATCAAATTACTGTACATATATCTCACTTATCATTCCTATCAAGTCTGTACATATCATACACTTATTGGTATAATATTGAGAATTTCCTGATGTATAATATATTTTGGTATGAATAGTCAACACACTGTATATTTTGTTGTTTCTTGGTCTCTCGTTCATAAGGGCATGATTGAAAGTGATTTGATGAATCCAAGAAGGGGGGGGGGGGGGGGGTGTGGGGGTGCAGGATGGCAAATAGTGTACTTCTGAATTTCATGGATGCCAAAGGACATCAATCCTGCTACTGGGTCTGGAACCCATGACCTGAGCCCCTCCAAAGTAGAGTGTCTTAACCACACATCACAACCATTGCTTGAGATGCATGGCCCTACATGTTATCAGTGTCTGTGATATGGTGTAATATTGAAGCCCTAAAAAAATTGCGCTTCAATATGATCATGATCACGAGTGACCGGTTTTACTATACTCCTTTTACCCAATAGACTGTAGTGTTATAAAAACCGTTAGGAAAACGAAAAATAAAAATTTGATTTCCAATTATAAATATCTTGATAATCAGACAGATGATCGGCTTGTGAAAGTCATGGGGTCCCTGACTGACCTAAAGATTTATAATTATTGCAGCATGAGCTAAATCCAGGGTTTTGTTTCAGAATCTCAGACAAAGTTACCCAATCCCTTTAAATGACCATTCTGTATTCTAAACTTACCCGATGGTGAAGTCGCAAGCTACAGTGAAATAGGGCACGTGAAATAATATGTCCAAAACATAATATTTGATGGGATTGAAAAACCATTATTGGATTAAATCGAATTTGATGCATTAGCTAAAATAAATGTATAAATTCAATGAGGAAAGGGCTGATTTGCATGTACAGTACACCGACAAACTGTAGTGCATAGGCTATAGCAAGCTCGGAAACATTGGTTTCAGGAGTGTGCTTTGTAAAAGTTAACTTTTTTCTATTAAAAGACCTTTATTTGCCCAGCTAGTTTCTCTGAAGTGGCTTATTACCAGAAATATGAAAAGGCCGTTTTTTGATACTTTATGTTGTCACAGAAATAGACAAACCTCTGATTTGAACTCTCGCCACTCCAAATACGACTTCTCTTAGATTGGGTTGCCAATTTACTTGCCAAGTCCTACTAAATACCGTAGATAATTAACAAATAATCAAACACAAACAAGCAAACAAAGGTCAGTCAGACAGCGAAGTAAAATGAAGTAAAAACTATATTTCATTTGTTGCCAATATATACAAATATCTGTATCATGATCTGAGTGCATAAACTATTAACAAGTTTCGCTGCAAGACTGTCGTTTTCAGCACCTTATTCTCTTCATATCTATCATGAATCTACAGAATGTGTCCATACAGCTACTGCTTTTTTACATCTTCATAAAATCATGTTGCGACTCGAATCGATTGGGTTCATTTTTATTATACCTTGCTATGAAACTTCCACTAAGAAGTACACTTAAAGTGTGTGATTACACACAGTATGGACAGTCAAGTGTGGTCATTTAGTAACGATTTAGAATTCCACTGCATGGACACAGTCTTGGTCAACCAATAGTGTCATCCGTACTATACGTGTATCCATATGACTTGCACACATCTCATTTTGGTTTGATTCTGTCAATGTCTCGCTAATACCCGTGTCTTGTAAACGAATACAGGCCTACAATTTTATTTCAAATATGAGATATCTCCTCCGCTACTAGATCAAAAATGCATTCTAAGAAGCCAACTTCTGTCCTGTTGACACAATTCTTTGGTCAATAAAAAAAAAAGTAGTTAGCACTTTGGAAGAATTGCAGGGTATCAAGGCACAAGTTTAGACAAGATAAAATTGATATGCCAATACACAAATGCATGTACAGTTAGAAACTGAATTTGTCATACCCCTAGTAAATTTGATAGAGGTTTTTTGTTGTTGGTTACTCAAGAATGGAAGGTGGAATGGTTGAATTAGGGCCTGTACTAAATTATTTTACATGTATAAGCTTAGGTATGTCTCATTCTCAAAAAAACATAGATTTGGACAATTTTTTTTACAAAAACTTGGTTAGGGTATAAATAATTTACTGGTACTGTAGTTCTACTTCTTATAAACTGTACATGTATAAAACTTACTTTGGGGTTGACAAGTCCGACACATTTTACAAGATAATTGTAATTTATTTTCGAAAGAATGTGGACGCAGTGAAATAAGTAGAGAGCCAACATTCAAGTAATACTGGACTATAACCAGTAAACTACATATTGCGTGTAATCAAATTAAAAAGTTTGTGCAGTATAATACTTGTTGATGATGAGTATTCAATGTGCTTAATTAAGAAAACAATGATGGGATGGTAATTTAGACTTATCATGAACAGATGCATGATTTCATGCCTTGCTCCTCAAACATTACAGATTATAACAACAACAATTATTGCGATTGTCCAATTATAGCATTCTTTGGTGATTTTGGATAAAAATAAAATATTGCGCAATTCTTTGGTAAATTAACTTTAAGCCTCTCATTTTTTATGGAATGTTACAAAATTTAAGGCAATGTAAAGAGTATAAAATAATAATCATAAAAAAAATCATTAAAAAAATCATCATAAAAAGGGCAAACTTGCCCCCAACCTATGTATAATTCGAACAAAAAAACGACTGTGTCAAGATTGACCCTTACAAACAGGTTCCACTTTCAAACAAACATCATAACATTCTCTGCGGTGACCAGTATACACAGGTGGTCAAACATATATTATTGGTCAAACAAATATTATTGGTCAAAAACATATTATTCATCAAACACTAACTGAATCTGATACTACTGAAAGACAGTGCCCACTATTTCCAAGAATATTCCAACACCATGCAGAATTTCTACAGAACTAACATTTATATACAAATTGTATATCCGAAGTTGCTTCCATGATTAAAACAAACAAACAAACAATCTAATGAACTGTTAAAAAAAAAATGGTGATAAAATCTTATTCTCTATACATCTATATGCAAAATATGATAAAAGTGAATGCATGGTACAAACCATACAAATTTAAATCAGGGGCACCTTTTTAGCACCATTAAACAAAATGGTAAATGTATAGTACATGTACATGCACATACAAAAAGATACACATTTGATTGAATAATATAATGTTGGCTTAAAGTAAAACATGTTAAAGTTAAGCCCTGAAGAGAGTTTTCAAAAACTGAAATAAGCAAAAAATACACAATTTCTGCTTAATCATGTAACTAAATCACAGTTGTAAAAGAACACATGGACAGTTTTTTATTAAAATATCTTGTGACTTCTTCCGAAACATGCACCATATACAGAATTTAAAGTACTGTTGTTTACTCTCACTTTGTACATCACACATGTACACATGCACATGTACTATGTACACGGTAAAGGTAATGAACTTTTCTAAAGCAATACAGTACTATTTCTAAAAGTAGATTAACAAATAAAAGCAAGATGAAAGAAGTATGATTAAAAACCTTAAAAAACGTCCACACGACCATACATTTGACCCTTGGGACTAAACTACAAATAAATCTGCATGTAAACAAAATTTATTTTCTAGTCTTTTTTTTGTTGATCTCTTGAATAACATATACAAGCAAATCTAAATTCTCATTTATATTAAGTCATACATACATAGCAATCTTTACACTATTCCCCTCATCTGCTTCAATTGACAATTCTAAGAATTGTTCTTTACAGCCAAGAGTCCAATTTCATTTGTAAATTCTTCAGCCTAATGAAGTATGAATTATGAAACAACATCAAATTCCCTTTGAGGAAAGAGAGAGCAAGAGAGAGTGTGTGAGAGAAAGAGAGCAAGAGAGAGAGAGAAAGAGTGAGAGAAAGAGAGCAAGAGAGAGAGAAAGAGTGAGAGAATAAGAGCAAGAAAGAGAGAGAGACTGAGTAAAGGAAATAAATAGAAAGAGGGAGGAGAAAGGAGGAGAAAGAGCATACTTGTAGGGGTTTCATCTATTGCTATGAACGGTGGTTTATTCTAAAATGCTTTGTGAAATGCATCAAGGAAGGGATGACGCAGGGGTGGGGTGGGATAAAAATGTCCTGAGCACAATACGCAATAATCCCCTCTTGTGGTGAAGTAGCACATAATGTATCAATCAAAAGACATGCTGTGGAAACCACTATCAAATGTAATGCTCATGGACTTCTCTTAATGAAAGCAGAAACTGATCAAAACTATAGACATCACTATACATACCATGTGCACCTTAGGAATTGAGTTACATTAGAAGCAGCCAAGTCGAGTGTATCGCAGCTGAACAATGCAAAGTTATTGAAGACCTTCAAAATAAGTTACCAGTGCCCTGTCTTACAAAGAGTTGATATTAATCGCAATTTACTATGTACCTAAGAGATAGGATATAGCAAACTTGCGACTGATTAGAGGACTTGCGATTGATTTGGATCAATCGTAAGTCTGTGTATTACGACAGGGCCCAGAAGTCAAACACCATGTTAAAGCCCCAACTGTACTACTTGCTCCCTTTGAATAGAAAGCAATGCCCAATCAGTGCCCGTTAGTCCCCCATGATCCTCTTTTTCTTATGTTAATTGAGAGCCGAGTTGATGAGATAGCCACCTGACAGTGCCCACGCTGGGTGGTCTAATCCCTCCTGGCCAAACTAGTACAGACAGGCTTTAAAGGGATACATCACATTTACATATAGTAGAAGGAGTTGCATATCATCGATCAGTCCTCTCCATCACTCTTCTCTTTCCCCTCCACTGTACCTCTCCTCTGCCTCACCACCTGGTCCCCTTGGTCTCCCTCTCCAACTCCCTCGACTCTCCTTGCTCCATCTGTCTCCCTCTCAGCTCCACCTTCTGCTCCTTGCACCCCGTCAGATCCTGCTGCTGGGAGATCACCGTTGTCTCCAGCCAGTCTTGTCGGATCACCTTGATGGCTCCTGGATCCTTGTGGATCCTCCTGTGTTGCTCCACCTGGAGCCGTCCTGCCCTCCTCCTCCTCCAGCTGCTCTAGGAGCTTGGGATCCTTGAGCTCTGGGCAGATCTCCAGGAGAGCCAGCTCCAGTACATTCTGCAAAATGGTGAGGAAAAGAGAATGAGAACAGTTACTTGGTACTTGGTTGGTGTTCCTCCTAAAGATTCCTAGTGGAATTTAAACTGGAGGTCGATGTATTCATGTACAGTTTCATGTAAACATCTTGGTCACTTGTAGAATGCAATACAGACATTGATGTGCAAGATGTTAAGATTAGGAGCAGGGGTGATAGTGAGCACTAACAAAAAAACAGTTCCCCCCCCCCCTTCAGTAAAAATAAGAAAAGAAAAGAAAAATCAGGAGGAAAAAATGGCATCTAACATTCCCGCCTTTTGAGTAAGAAAATTGGGAAAATAAGGGAAAAATAAGGAGAAAATCAGGGAAATAGGGGTAAAATCGAGGAGAAAAAAAAGAAAAAAAAATCAGGGGAAAAAATAAATACATCAGGAAACCGATTTAAATCGGGTAATTATCAGGCCTGTAGAAGAAATTGATCGTTGGGTCTCAAAATGGCCATGCCCTATTACTTATTCAGAGCGCATATGTGGGAGAGATCCAGTGCAAATAGTATGGATGGGAGGCAGAAGCGATTTGGCTCTGGAAAGTTCCAAAAGAGGACTGGAAACTAAAAGACAGCTCGGTTATTAAACAATAAAAAATCATAGAAACAATTCACATGAAATCTCAATGTAATCTTTACCAATCCAAAACTCCCCCTCTTCCCCTCCCTTCCCCCTTTCAATAAGCAAAAAGCCATAGGCAAAAGATACCAGGGGTGATAGTGAGCACTAAAAAAAAAAGCACGCCCCCCTTGAGTAAAAAAAAAAGGGGAGAAAATAAGGGGAAAATCAGGAAAATTGGGGAGAAAACAAAAATTGGGGAAAAATCAACAACAAAAAATAATTTCGAAACCGATTTAAATCAGGTTTTTTTATCAGGCCTGAGATACACTGTAGGGACCTATCTACAAACATCAGGAACTCACATAAAAGATGTGCTTGGTGGTCCTGGTGTCCTGAAGGGCGTCAAAGATCTTGATGGCTCCCAGTCTGCTGTTCCGCTTACCCAGGACATTCTGAATAAAATCTGCAGGGTGGACAGGGGAACAAGATCTTATAAATCAAAATTCTATCCATCCATCATTGCACATATGTAAACGGTAAAAAAACTGATAACCTTGTGCAGTTTCTGTCAATGTATAGAAAAACAAAACAACAACCAGAAGAAGTGTCTTCAGTAAACCAGGACTATGAAAGAAGCATAATGCACAAAAAGTTACAATCATTCTTTGAATGTGAGCTCTTGTCTCATTTAAAAATTGTATTCTTTGTCAGAATTTGATGCCAAAACTACAGAAAAAGTTTTACAGTAATAATTGTTGCGACTATCATTACAGCATTTATTAACCCTTACTGTACTGGGCTTTTTTGAGCACCCACTGACTGGGGGGGTGGGGGGGGGGCCTGGGAGGCCCCCCCCCCCCTATGATCTCGGCAGTCGATTGTCCGATGAACACGAAAATTTGCATGTTTCTATATATCTACGTAAGGAACAAGATGGTATAATTAGTTTTTTCCGAATATGCAAATTTTTGTCGTTAGCCTAATTAATTATGCAAAATCGCTAATTTTATGCATTTTACAGAAAACGTGTCAAACTCCACTTTTTGAATGTGGAAACTCATTATTCATATGAAACTTCTCTTTTAACACAAAAAAGTTATTTTAATGTAATTAATAATGATAATTTATGCAAATTTTGATGCGATTTTTTTTTTTTTTTTTTTTTTTTGATGACATGCGCATACTAATTGTTATGTAACGCCTTAGAGGTATATCCGATTTCGACGAAAATGGTATCAAAATGTGCGTAAGACTTGAGGGAAAAAAGTCATGAAACGACAATTCAAAATTCCAAGCGGTTGCGGCGCAATCTCCGAAAATGTCGAGGGGGGGGGGCCTCCCAGGCCCCCCCCCCAGTACAGTAAGGGTTAAGCCATATTTTTCTAAAATGGAGATGGTGGTGCGAAGACTGTGTGCAGCCTGAAACAAGGGACTCGTTCTTTCGTACGAAGAATATCAAGGATTACATCATCTAAATAGGAAGATCTTTATTTACCCAACTGGTCATCTCATTATCGAGCTAGGGACTGATATGGTGAAACAAGCCAGAAAATTAGGCGTGCATGAAACTTTACTAGTTTTGTGAGTAGTGCAGATTTGCAAAAGTCATAAGCTGCCAAATGATTGAGGTACAACAGTGAAATGTTCCCTTTCTTGGAAGTTTTGGCCCCCATACAGGGGCATGAACAATTCATTAACAATTCATGAAAGTTACAAAGACGTTGTGGCAGATTAGCCATGTGCTTAAGTTATCTAAAAAAGTCTACTACTGCTGTTTCAAGGGTTTTTTTTCACAAAGATCCTAAGTCAAACTTAACTCTCAGTTGGACTTAAAAATTATGGAGAGCCATTTTGTAGTCTTAAAATACAATATATGTGACCCGGCACCACAAAACCAACAAAAAGTCGCAACCAGCGATTCTCCGTAATCAGCTAAAATGTCAATTTAGGTGAAAAAAATAGATTTTTGTTTTTTGCATTTTCTGAAAGAGTGGTCTTTTCTGTACCTAGTATCAAAATTTGGAAGTCTAAAACATAGTAGAAGATGTGTTTTAAACGGTTTTTCTAGACCAGTTTTTTTCGCACAGCCTTCGGTCTCTTCCAAAATTTGATCACTTTTTCCGAGCGAAATTATCGTAGTCCGGAAATGGTCGGTCGTTGCTAACGGGTTGTGCTACGCGGGCTGTGATTGGTCCGTTATAGCAATCAGTGCGGCGCGCCATTTTGTTTGTATCCGCTTTCACATCCGAGTTCCAGATTTGCGTTCGTCTTATATTCTCCGTTAACGACTTCGAGTAGCTTGATTGTACATCACATATCCAGAATTTGTTGATCAAGTGTAAGAACATTATTATATTTTATACATTTGAGAGTGACAAGTTGCGAAAAAGTCTACAACGTCGTTACAATGCCAGATTTTGTACGTGAGCAGAGCCGTGGGATGGTACCGGGGTGCACCAACGCAGATGCCCGGGTAGCCCGGGCAGTCAACGAAGCGATGATGCGGGGGCTAGCTGCGGGGGATCAGGCCAACCTTACAGCTTTGCTTACTGAACACTTCGGGCAAGACAGCGATGAGAGAATTCCTGATAATGTGGTTACAAATAATTGCCCAGATGTATACAAAACAAGATAGGTGACAAGCAGTGTTATGTAAGGGGGAACAAAAAGACTCCGGGTCCCCATGAATAGGCATTGTCTAGTGCAGGTGTCTCGGCACTATGTTGCAGTTCACTTAATCTGTCCAATTACAACTCTATACATTTACAACATAACTTTTGAAAGACTTAAGTCCACACATTGAAACCTCAGAAACATAATGAACAGACTATGTTTGACCATCAGGCCAAATTTCAGCCTAATCTGAAAATCTCTTCATAGTGGTTGCTATGGCCTTTTGATTCACCCTTCTATTGATTTCCCTGTGGTTTGCTTGCTCCGCATGCTTGAATAGCCCCAAACTTTAAAGCTCTCTTTCTCACAATTTAATACCAGTAACCTCCCTCACCAGCTCTTTTCATTCACTAAATTGAAAGGGTTAGGAAGCTTCAATTTGGACAAGTAATATACCATTTTAATGAGGAGAACTTCTTCTTTCATAATCAGATGAAATCAGGAAAATAATTTTTTGCGACTTTTTGGTGGTTTTGTGGTGCCGGGTCACATATTCAAAAGCTAAAATTCAAGTATTTTAGGATTTTAATAAATTCCACATCAAGAACATGAAATATCCTTGATAATATAAAATATGAATCTTGGAATCAACATTTATGCTATTTAAAAAACTTTTACAAAATATTTTCATAGATGCTAACGGCTTTCCATAATTTTTAGTCCAACTTAAGATCTTTGTGAAACACCCTCCTGGTCACGTAATTTTACAGTTCAACATTATTTACCTGGCAGATTCTGCAAGAATTTTTCCCTGGCCTCTTTTTGCGTGGCCCTCTGCTCGTCCAGACTCGGGGGTTGCTGGGGCGGGGCCAGCACCCCCTCGGGCCACATGGAATCTTTGAAGTACCTGATGTAGAAGAGGATCATAGACTCTGATGTCAGCCAGTCTACGGTATCCCTCAGCTGCCTGCATTGGAAGGAACAAGTTTTAGGGGCGTGATTGCTTTAAAAGTGTACTCAATTGGTGTTATTGTTCTCTAAATAATAATAGAATCTACACATGTGGTTTATCAAATCATCTCTGGTAGTGGATATTTCAAGCAAAGCGTGCTTGCATGGAAATGGAACGTGTCTACATGTATACATGTACATCTTGTTAAAGAGGAAGTCCACCCTGTTACCAAGTTGGTTTTTAACAAAGCAGAAGAATGAGAAAGGCAAATTAGTGACATTTTTAGTAATATCCAATTACAAATAGAAAAGTTATAAATTTTTGAAGTTGTCAACAGTGGAGCACAAACTGGCTACACTGTGACCCATCTTACGAGCTCCCTCTCCTTTGCTCTGTACAGAAAATTTCCTTTTCCCCCCACTAATCAGTGCCATACAATCCCATACAGCACCATAAAGAACCAGGGCCCTGTTTCATAATATAGTATTAATGACTGCTTTGAGAGAAATAGTTGTTTTATCAGCTCAAGGGAAGGTTAGAATTGTGCTATTCCCCGAGGCTTGCCGAGGGGAATAGCCCAATTGTAACCTTCCCGAGAGCGTATGAAAACAACTATTTCTCGAATATTAAAGCAGTCATTAACACTTTTATATGCCGAAAAAAAATAGACTAAAAAATAAAAAATATTTTTTTTTTTTTTTTTTGTCGAAGACGGGATTCGAACTCTTGCGTACAACAAGAGGTGTATCGAAAACCAACGCTTAGACCACTCAGCTATCAGGCGCCGTTAACATGCTTGGCAGTTTTCTCCAATATATACATTAAAATGGATTGAAAACGGCTCCGCGTGAGGGATGCTTCGCAAAAGCTCCATGAAACGGACCCTTCTTTTACTTTTGCAATGCATATTGGCACGAACTTAGATCAAGATCTATCGGCAGATGTTGTTTTTTTGTTTTTGAGAGTTTATTTTCGTCTTCATGTCAACAATGCAAGATAAAATTGTCGGTAAGATCGATCGAGATTCAATTGTATTGAAATTGCCGACCAATTTTTCGCACACGTATGGTATCCTCCATCGCTCAATCCATTTTTTGACATGTAAACCTATGGGGTAACCATGGAGACTGACTTATTTTTTTAATAACCATGGTTATTAAAAATATTGAAATGTTTTAAGCATGGTTACCGGGAATTTTACAGGAACAGTTGAAGTTTATGAATGCAATTTCGACCAATCAGATGGCTGGATTACTTAAGTGAGGTATATAAAACTTATTATCAATAACAAATCCTAAACTTCTACGGAAACTTTGCTCTCAGCCAATCAAAAGCCATGATTTATGTAACTTATAACAGTCATTGCAAATTTTTTATTTATTACAAGTTTTGTGAAACGGGTCCCAGGAACTCACTTGTTGATAGATCTTCCGAAGGTCGCCTGAACGAAGACGATGAGAGTTCGTCTCAGCCATCGGAACATCCCGTGGAGCTCGAAGATCTCACTGATCAAACTATAGAAAGGCTCTGCAATGGAATCTTTCCTGTCTTGAGCACTGTCAAACACAAAGGACAGGACAGGATTCAGGAATAGGTGAATTGTACTTTTGAAAGTATTATGTGTCAAGGGGACTTTCATGCCCACCAGTGTGCAAAGAACACCACACCTTTGGTTTTCAGGGATAAAATTGAATGTTGTGAAGTTTAAACTGCTAAACACGGTAATAATTATACAATTGTATAACGCAATCTACTAAGAGATAAGACATCAGAAATCACTAAAATAGAATTAATCATAGTTTGAGGATTTGAAAATGTTTTCTTGTAAAGTATATATTATTTGTGGATTATGTAATACAGGGTTGTTAAGAACTCGGCACTCGGCAGATGAAACACTTACGTCTCCTCTTCGGCATCACTATCTCCTAGATTAGATCTATCGTCTTCCGTTTGGGATATCTTGAAGATACTGGCCAATGAGAAACCACCTTTCTTCACCTCTTGGCTACAGAAAAAAAAGCATAAAAATGACACAATATAAGAATCTGCCTTTTCATAAACCATTATAGAAGACATTATTCACTTTCTACCCTTACAGAAATAAGATAATTTCCATCAATCTGAAAATTCTGAAATCCCTATATAAAAGTAACCTCATTGTTTATGTATTATAAGAAATGCTACATATGTTGCTCTGAGAAACTTTTTTCCAATAAACCTGAAATAAGAAAGAAAAATCCCCCTCTTATATGTACATGTACATTAACATTATAAGCAATAAAACAATTTTACTCAATTCAATGTCACTCCATTTCCTCTGATAGTCTTTTTCTTTTCTCAAATTCAAAAACACCTCTTTATTAAAAACACAGTGTACTTTCTACACATTCTACTCAAAGTGTTCCCAGCAATCAGGTACTACTGTATAAATGTCATCGAGAGGCATACACAGATATGTACCAAAAAATCTAATATACAAACTTATCAAAATAGTTATTTTATACCAAATATCAATGATAGCCCCCCTTACAGAGTTATCACATGTAACGTTTTCATGTAGATTTGTGACTTATGAAAACAATTATTGATATTTGTATATTTTGTGAGGATAATTCTTAGCAAGCCATTTATGTGCCTTCATGATCCTCCCACTTAAGATATCTTATTATCTATGTTTGTCTCTTAAAAGTTATGTGATATTGTTTTTTATCTTCACATGGAAATAAAGAAATGAAATGTGGAAGAACGAAAAGGAAAGCTTACACAGGAGCATCGATCAAGATGTTTGGTTTAGGGATGAGGAACGAGTAGAGCGCTTCACTGTGCCTCAAGGTAGCATCTCCTAGTATAGCCTGGAATAAGATTAGACACAAGAAACCATACAATGATTATCCACTTAATATTACCCAAATTTGTTGGCAAGATATTAATCCAAATTTGCCACTGTCAACCCTGGTTAGAAGGGTACCTGGCAATTGCTGGTGTAATAACAATTGCATATTTGCATAGCCCTTCATGTGTAGTATACTTTCCGTTTATGAATTCTAGAAAGACTTATATTGTTCTTAAAAACTCATTTCTTGAATGATTCTCCACTTTTATCAAAAACAATTTCTTTTCTCAACTTCCTATTCCATAGAACAGCACTTGTAGAAATTCAGATATCATTTGAAGCTGTAGTATGTAAAAATAGGGTTTTAATGAGTTCCAAAGGAGAAAAACAAGCAGCTTATCGACCTCGAAGGAGATAAGCCTTGTGCTAAACAAGTTATCCCATAAAGTATACTACTACTACATGTACTATTATTAACACTAATAATAATAATAAGGTTTTAATTGCAGGCTACATTGTAGCTTTTAATGCCATACTCACAGTCAGGTGTTTTTGTAGCTCGTTTTTTGATCTTTCCAAGAACTCATTCATGGTTTCCCTGTTGAACAGCTTCTTATTATTCTGTGGTAGCTTGACCTTCGCTAACCAGTGACTGCACTGTTGGGGTAGAAGACGAAAGAAAACTGGTCACTCTAGGTTAATTTGATGACCATACCAAGTTGTTGACCATACCAGTATGAAGTGTAAAACATTTAGGAAAATAATGATGATGATTCTGTGCTTGCAACACTGCATTATTCATCTCCTTGGATTTGTTTTATTTGGTTCTTTTAGAATAATAACAGGACCACAACAAAGTAATGCAATCACAGGCTTACAAATTACCTCTATTCAGGCATCTGATTATATGTGTGACATGACACATCATATTCATGACCCACCCCCAGTAGATTTTACATCTTATTTATTATATTTCAATGTAAAAATTATGCTTTCACTATAATATGTTGCCAACATTTCTGCTCGCAAAATTAGAACCTAGAAAACTGATAAGCTGGCAAGCGATGTTAGCCTCTGGATATGTTGTGCCTGTAGTTCTGTGAATAAAATATAAAGTAATTTCACAAGTCACAAGTCAAATCATCATCCACGTCCACATCAAATAACAGGATTGGGGCAAAGGGTAAACAGTGGAACCTGCTTTAGTGACCACCTGTCTACAAAGACCACATTTTTTGTTTCCCTTCAAAAATGGTTTTTCATTGAAACATGTACTAAAGGAGCCTGTCTACGAAGACCACCTGTCTACAAAGACCACTTTTTGTGTTTCCCTTGGGCGGTCGCTATAGAAACACTTTGATCATTTAGATGTACTGGTCATCGGAAAAAAGGTTACATGAGTGAGAACAAAAAAAGTAATCGTCTCTGTTGGCATCCCCCCTTTTTTCGCCTATTTTGTAGTTCCTTTTGTAGTTACGGACTTGTTAAAATAGTCATTATTCTTAAGTATCATTTGAGGTGTTTTGTTGGAAACATAAATAAATTGAATTAAATTGAATTGAATTGAATTGAATTGTATCTACATCATGATCCATACCTCTTTGAGTCTGTTCTGAAGATCATGAAACTCTCCCAGCCTTCTTGATACCACCCAGCCAGAGGTAGGGATTCTTGGATCGGTGGGATGCACAACGATCAGAAAATAAATCTCAGATTTTCCATCAGATATATCCTGGATCTGAAAACGAGTTATAAAAGAAAGCATTATAAAAAGGGTTTTACTAGGGCAAGAAATTTAGCGTTAGTTAGTTTTTTTTTGTTACTGTTTTTTAGAGAAAAAAAATATTACAACATACAAACAGAAATATCAGCCCAAAGAGAGTGAAAAAAAAAGAAGAAAGTTTAAAGAGAAAGTTGAGTTCTGGGAAGAGGTAAAAAATAATTTGGTGAGCCTTTTCATTGTTATTATGCAAGGGTGGAAGAACATCAGATTAAACATGTTCCCTGAAAAGCATGGCTCTTCAAATGCCTCCATATTCTAAATATGACATGAAACATCATAAAAATCGGGGGGTAGGTTTTTTTCGCCATGTGCTCGTGTAGTCCCATATACATCATTCTGTGTACAGTGCTTGTAACTTTGCCAAGATTTGGCCAAATTTCTTATCATTTTGATGATTCCAGAACCTTGCAATACACACGAATACTTATATACTAGATGATCAACCTTTTCTGATAGATTCCACACCGTTTCTTTCACAATGCAATCACATGACCAGAACTCAACTTTATCTTTAAAAAAAAAAGATTTCCGACAGCCTGACCCATGTTTTGGCACCTAAAGGGCAATCAAACATCTTTTTGTTTGTTTAGGCCTTATAGTGTTCATCCCAGGGTTGAAGTTGGGAATTTGATTACATGTAGAATAATTTAACCCTTTGGCTAAATTATTCCATGTTTTGTGGTTTGACTCAATAACTTTTGATTATGAGCCCTAAAAACATGCCAGATCCATAAGCAGAAGAGCAGAAGAGCAGAAATGTCTACACACACTGCACCCATTTTTGTTTCAACACTATATTGCATTTGATGCCAGCAATTAAAAAAAAAAGGAAAATAAGCTTCAAAGTCCTTAAATTGGCAATACGTTGAGAAATTCATAATCAACATTTTTGTTAAGTTGGCCAGTTAAAAAACTTTCTTATAACATTCTTGCCCACATATGTTTGTGTGGCAGAGACATTACAGTTTATCCTAATGACGTAACAAAGAAAGAAATTTATTATTGTTGCCATTTTGAAGAGTAATATATGATTAATTTAGCCCTAAAATTAAATCTTGTCCTGAAAGGGTGAAGATGCTGTCCGGAGAGCAATTATCACCAGAGCATGTGACAATACAACCCACATTACATGCAGGTATGTACATATATATATATATATCTAAGTATGGGTACCGGTATGTGATTTCTCAGTGGCATACAGGGGCCTGTTTCATAAAACTTGTTATCTATAACAAATGCTAAAGCTCTATAACAAATTTGCTCTCAGCCAATCGGATGCCATGATTTCAGTAGCTTATAACAGTAGCTTGTAACTTGTTATTGGTAACAAGTTTTATGAAACAGGACCCAGAGGGGGCGTTTCACAAAACTTGTCATCAGTGACAAATGACAGTTTTTTTCGATAAGCTACTGAAATCCATGCTTCTGATTGGTTATCAACAGATTTGTCATTGAATTTTGTCATTTGTTATTTATAACAAGTTTGTTGAAACAGGGCCCAGAACAGTCAGTAACTCAAATCTTACATCTGGGACACAGACGTCCGCCCTCCACTTGTCGATATGTTCGGTCCAGAGGTCCGTCTGCTCGATGTAAAGCTCCACCCGTTTCTTCTGCAGTTTCAGTTTCTCTATTTCGATCTCTAGCAGTTGCTCCATCTACAATATTCACAATAAGAATGAAATACTTTATGTATTACGATTCAAAATCCTCATGAAAATTACAAATTAAAATCCTCATGAAAAAATTCTCTGTTTCTTTTTCTAATAGTTGCTCCATCTACACTAAACAAAATAAAAATGTAATACCTATTAAAATGTAAAATTCTCATGAAATTGTTTTAATTGTCCACTGATCAGTTTAGAGCAGGGTTTAACAATTGTAGGCCATCTTCAGACTATGCTTCTAAACCCCTCATCATCAATGCAATCAATTTGCTTACATTTCACACTTCCTGTGCACTGAATTTATGGCTTTTGGGAATTAAATGTACATTATACCAATGCCTTAAATTAGTAATTATAAAATATTTTTAACCATCATAAGATGGTAGAGGTGTTGTGGTCGAGTGGATACGTCACCGACTGTCGCTGGGGCCCTAATGTCCTTTGGCAAGATATTGATCTACATTTGCCACTCTCCACTAGGTGTTAAATGGGGTACCCGGTAGGATGCGAAAGCCCAAGTAGTATGCTTAGCAATTTGAGCCTAGTAGCTCTTGCTGGAATGCTCCCCAGGGAGTGGAGAAAGTGCATAAATTTTATGCGGGCAAACCAGAATCCGATGACCGGGGTAATAACTGTAAAACACTTAGAAACTTGGACATTACAGATGTATTAAGCGCTATATAAGCAGAAATATCATTATTATGAGACTCTCGCTCTCACCTTGGAATCGACCCCATGCGTGCTCTTGAGATTAGCGAGTGCCTGTGACTTGTTGCTTAGCTTCTCCTCTATCCTCTGCAGGGTGCTCTCCACCGTGTTCCTCTGGTCGACCAGACTCTCCGAGGATTCCGAGGTCTGGTGGCTAGAGATGGACGAGTCCTGAGGAATTACAGAGCAGGAGAAAAAAGATTCTTATTCTTATTACATATTCTTACAAATGAATAAATATCATTGTAAACAAATCCTGAGTAATTATCTCTGGGATTCCGAAGTCTGGTGGCTAGAGATGGAGGAGTCCTGAGGAATTTTAGACAACGAAAACAAAAATCGTGTACATTTTCTTTCAAAATAGCACTTGCTGACGCTATCATATCATAACTAAATTAAATCAGAGTTAATACAATGATGCATTTGATGTCCTTTTTCATAAATCATAACACCCAATTGAGGAACAAGTCCATGTTTATTGGAAAAGTTTTGTTTTTCCTCAATACCGAGTAAAAATCACAATTACCACTTATCCCGAACCCCCACTCCCCTTTCCATGAAAACTTTACGCACCTCTCTGAAGCTGCTTTGCAGCTCATCTCTGACGGACGATGAAAAGTCCTCTGATTCCGTCTTTGGAGCAAGTTCGTCACAGAGTTTGACGTAGTGCTCACTAACGAGGAAAGTAGGGTAGTGTTCTTGGTCCAACAGTTGATAGATCTTGTGCTGGGCATCGTAGAAAGCATTAGGCCCCTGGAAGAGTATAACAGTAATTAATAATAATGATAATGAAAATATTACGTACTGATGATGATGATGATGATGATGATAATACCGGTGATTTCTGATGGAAGGTGCATGTAGAATAATGCTCTTGGCCCATCAGCTGATAGAACTTACGCTGGGCATCGTGGAAAGCATTGGATATGTTGGGGTGACCCAACAATTGCCTGGCAACCTTTGTCCCAGACTTCATTTCATCAAAGATATATTGTTAGGGATGCTATGACAGCAAAATTAAAAACAATTATTGATTCCTTTTGCATTAGCAAATATCTTTATAAATTCATGAACAACGCTCCAATTAACTATAACTGTTTGACTGCTCCAATCCCACCACCACCATCAATACAATGTACTTACTGCATTGCCAACCAGGAAGGCTTCCATGCCTCGTATGAGCTGCCTCTCCACCTTGACTACACTGCTAGTACCAACGAAGGTACGGTACACAGTCGTGGCGTTCATGTGCTGGTCACGGGGCTATGTGGTGACAAGGATACAGAGAAGTGGAGAGAGGTAGAGGTAGAAAGAGAGAGAGAGAGAGAGAGAGAGAGAGAGAGAGAGAGAGAGGTAGAGAGAGAGAGAGAGGTAGAGAGAGAGAGAGAGAGAGGGAGAGAGACAGAAAGAGGTAGAGGTAGAGAAATAGAGAGAGAGAGAGGGAGATTGGGAGAGAGGGAGGGAAAGAGAAAGAGAGAGAGAGAGAGAGAGAGAGAGAGAGGAGGGAAGCAGTGAGAGATGGGGTAAATCACAGGTTAAAGGTCATGAACAATGCTCCAAATAACTTGTTTGATATCACAGCAAATTAACTATAACATACATCTAGTCCCATTTGTCGACTAAGTTGCAAATAGAACACTTTAACAATAAATCCTTATGCTCCAATTCATGTACACAACTACACATACAGTGTGTACATTTTTGTATGTACATTTATAAATTAAATGTTTCAGAATTAACATTTCATTGAATTACTTCTTTTAACCATAAATTCACGCTTACATTGTGTATGTTTGGAAACAAAAATATGCATAATGAATTACCTTTTTACTGCTTTTCAAACTCTCCACAGCTTGCCAGAAACTGAAATAAAAAGTTACACAAAATTTATAGAAGTTAAAAGATGTACCAACCATCAGATAAATACCTTGTATCTAATATCAAAGGTTTTACATTAAATGTTTACCAGATGTAAGTTATGCAGTGAAACCTGTTTATAAAGAGTGTTTTAGGGAAACAAGAATTGCAATTCATTGCAATCGCTTACATTTGTTTTCCCACGCTCTGGGACTGAGTCTGGATGCTTCATTTCCTTAATGGCCTAATACCATGCCATCTGGTCTTAATTAAGCACCCATCTTGGTGAGGACAGAAACTTTAATAAATGGCTGAGGAATTTAAAAATGTTTCTCTATTTACAAACTTACTTCAAGAGGTCTTCTTTCCCTTCCTGCTTGAGGAAAGCCAGAAAGCAGTCCCTCTTCTTTCCATCTCCGAGAATTTCATCCAGAGACATCAGCCGTTGGGTTTGGTAGGCTTCTTCTTGGCCCCCTGCTGACCCTGATCCCTTGCAGTAGGACTGGTAGTGAGGTCCTCCAAGAAGTTTCAAGCGCTTCTCACACAGGGCCTTGGCAACGTTGTTCTGGAGAGGGAAACAAAATGTTGGACAGGTTTACAATTCTTGCATTATCTCTATCTTTCACATATATGAAATGTTTTGTAGGCATCTTCCTGGCCTCCTGATCCTGATCTTTTGTAGCAAGACTTGTAGTTAGGTCCTCCAAGAAGTTTCAAGCGCTTCGCTATCTGGACCACTGTGCTGGTGAATGACGGAAACAAACGTAACGAACAAACCTTCCTTACTGCATTGTAATTACATGATTCACCATTTCACATCATAATCTCATTCTAACGTGAACACTGTATAGGTATCATCCTTCGATCTCAACAAACAGCATACACGAGTCAGATTTTCGACATTTTCCAGATTTATTTTTCCATGTGAGGAGTATATACAGTGTACATATAAGGCCACCCGTTATATACCCCTCTATAGACACCTGGGCCCCATCTTGTAAAGAGTTGCAAAAACTTGAAATCAACCGCAACTCTAAAGTACACAGTTGCGATTCATTTTAAGTTACGATTGATTTCAATCAATTGCAACTCTTTATAATACAGGGCCCAGATTAAATGATCAGTGTGAAAGGGTTTGTGTTAACCTGGTTGATGTATTGCTCGAGATTCCTACTGATTTGGATCAATCACAACTTCAAATTAACCGCAACTCCTGTCTCTTAAGTACACAGTTGCAATTCATTATAAGTTACGATTGATTTCAATCAATCGCAACTCTTTATAATACAGGGCCAAGATTAAATTATGGGTATGAAAGGGGTTCTTGTTACCTGGTTGATGTATCGCTTGAGATTCCTGCCCTGCAGTAGATCCCCTTTCTTGTTCCCTTTTGTTCGTCCTTTCTCCCCTTCCAGTTCGCCTCTCGTTTTCTTGAGATCCTCTATCACCGTAGCATGCATGATCTCAGTTAAAATATGGTATCTGTGAAAGACATGGAAAGGAAAAATGATAATATAAAACTACAATTAATTGCATCTAAAAAAGTCACAGTAACTTGAAGAGTTATGCATGTTCCAAAATAATAAGACACGATAATTGTTATAAGCTAATGAAATCACTTTATTCGATTGCCTGAGAGCAAATTTGTCAAAGAATTTTAGTATTTGTTATTGATAAGAAGTTTTAGGAAACAGGGCCTACATGTACATCTGTATTCTGTACTAAAAATGCATTCTTAATATGAATAATCAAATACCAGAAGTATTTTTTAAAATCTGATCATTTTCCAAACAAGTGTCAATGGAGACAGACCAAGTAAGATTTTGCCCTACAATTCAGCTCCACAATATAATATTACATTGATAACTCATTACATTCCTCTGCAGAAGTTCATCCACATCATTCATTGAGTCGATAAGTTTAATGAACTCTTCGTCGGTAACATACTAACTTAATCCGCGTACTGAATTGAATATATACATCGTTTGAAGACATAGGTGCATAATACACATATGAAACAAAGCCGATGATTGGAAATTAAGAAAAACATCAATTTAAAAAAAATTTATAAAAATAATAAAAATTATTTTTAAAAAAAACGTAACAAAACATACAAAAAACGTACTGCCGTATTCATAGCAAAATAAAAACAGAACAAAAACGAAACTGTTGGCATCTCTGCTCACCTGATCTGCAGGAGTTCATCCACATCGCTCGTCGAGTTGATGAGTTTGATAAACTCTTCGTAGGTCGCGGCATAGGCGTAGTTTCGCTTGCTCTTCTCCACCAGCTTCTCGGTCCTTTCCAGGTGCATGAGGAACGTGGTGTTGATGAAGTGAGGACTGCACAGCATGTCCACCGCAGGCTTCAACACTAGGAAGAAAAACATCAAACCAAAAACGGGGTGAAGGTAAATATCCATATTTGTAGTGAATTTTAGTTTAGGGGAACTGTAGAGGCACCATTACAACCCTTAAAGCTTATCTGTACTAGTTTATAGGAGGGATTAGACCACACTGCAACGTCACTGGACAGGTGGTTATCTCATCAACTCAGCTCTCAAATAACACAAGAAAAAGGGGACCATGGGGGACCAATGGTCACCGATTGTGCACTGTTTGCTATATAGAGGGCGCAAGTAGCTGTAAGTAGTACAGTGGGGCTTTAAACCTTACCTTGGCAGGTAAAAATCTCTCTGAGGAGCTGCCTGGCCGTCTCACACCCCGCCAGCCTCTCTGGAAGGAGGAGGACCAGCAGCACCTCCACTGCCTCCCGGAAGAACTGCGTCTCCGCCTCCTCGCTGGCTAGGGATGGGTGCAAGTAGAAGATCTTGGGCTCTTCCCCTTCCCTGCATATTGACATAAATTGAGAGTCCTCTTTGTTAAGCATTTAACTCTTATGTAAAGAAGATATACATACATGTAGGCTAAATAGAGGTGTCGTGGTCGAGTGGATACGTCACCAGACTGTTGATCACAAGGTCTGCGGTTCAAGTTCCGCGGTTCCTTTAGGAAGGCATTAATCGACATTTGCCACACTCGACCCAGTTAATGTTAATGGGAACCTGGCAGGAATCAATTCTAGAACGCCCCAATGGTAGCCATGCTAAAGCCTGGTAATAGACGTGGAGCGCCAGGAGTGTCAAGTCTTACAGATATGAGCGCTAGACAAAAACCTGTTAGTATATTCACATTGTTGACTCAGAAAGCCTGTGTATACGTACATTGTACAGCTGAAAAGTATGTTGTATACACAGCTCTTCATATTTACAGAAATTGCAAAGGATGTAACTCCCACACTCTTTGCTAAGGATGTAACTCCCACAGGGAAGATATACATACATACATGTAGGCTAGATATTCATATTGTTGATTAGGAAAAGACAGTGTAAACGTACATTGTACATCTGAAAAGAATGTTGTATACGCATCACAGAGTGACAACTGAAATTTGTTGATACGTGAATGTTGATAATGGACAAAGCAAACAGTTCCAAATGTACATGTAGGAACTGTACAATTGGGCTCTTATATGTAATTCACCAGAAACACACAACCATGCAAACAGATCTGTCCTCTTTATTCTCTCTGCCCCCCCCCCCCCCTTTTCCCAATCTCTCTCCCTCTCTCTGTTTCTTTCTCTTTCTCTTTCTCTCTCTCTCTACCTATCCCCATCTCTTTCTTGTTTTCTCTCTTGCTCTACATGTGTTTTGTTTAATTCTTCATATCATGAATCTCTCTCCTTAAATCTATTGGTAGTTCTTTTGCTTTATCTGTATTTTCTATTTCCATCCTCTCAACAAACTTTGAACCTACCTGACACTGGTTTCCCTCAGTTTCTGGAAGTGATCACAAAGCTTGTACACAACATCACTGGACAGGAAGCGTACCTACGAAAATACAAGAAAACATGTCACATAAGATCCATCTGCTCTCGTTGAGGCTATATATGCATCTATCATACTCTGCCTGACGGCTTCGTACAATAGATGCACACATCCTAAACTCGTATAATGAATTAATGCACATGTATCATTAAAAATACAAATAACTTTTACCTTTCTAGTTTATGTCAACTATCTCAAAACAAGGGTGAATTGTCATTAGGTCTACAACCAGTCTGTCTAATACCCAATTAGTCTATTCCCATGTGGTCTAGACGCAGCCCGTCTACTATCTACATGGTCTAATAATCGTTTCATCTAATTGCCATTTGGTCTGATTTTCATTTGGTCTAATCTGCAATTTCCAAGTCTCCTTACCATTTGGTCTATTGCTCATTTAGTCTAATTTCCAGTTTGTCTAATGCATATTATTATCCATAAGGTCTAATAATCATTTGGTGATTATTATTATTTATGATTAAACAATTATTAGACCATGTACCTGAAGATAGTAGACGGGCCGGGTGTAGACCATATACATGTAGGAATAGACC
Organism: Strongylocentrotus droebachiensis; assembly: GCA_035222895.1. Lineage (NCBI taxonomy): Eukaryota > Metazoa > Echinodermata > Echinoidea > Camarodonta > Strongylocentrotidae > Strongylocentrotus > Strongylocentrotus droebachiensis. Next base: position 42,011 of record JAVYIG010008666.1, on the reverse strand, counting down.
AAACAATGTACAGAATAAAACTTTACACATTGCAATGTAAGGAAACACATGACATGAACAACAGTACCATTTAGATATTATGCATACTTGACCTTACATCAAGCATGCTAAAAAACTATTTGAAATGAATTTTTTTTTTTTTTTTTGAATTCTTTTTCCGGTCACATGTTTCATAGACGTAACAAAGGTCTGGGAGAATGGACAACCTAACATTCCCTCTCCTCGATCGCTTTGCTCAACTCAAAACCGTCCAAAACTTGGTCCAAATAGAATGCAGGCAGTTAAAAAAATGAGGAAAGATGATATCAGAGTAAGAAGCTACTCACCATGTCAATTCGTTTGAGTCTCATTGCCATATTATGGACCACCTCCCACATATCATTTCTGGGATGAGATTTGGAAGAAAAGAAAAAACAATAACATTCAATTACCGGTAATGCATATTTAGGAAAAAACAAGTTATTGATACTACAGGAAGCAACAGAGTGTAGAATGGTTTCATCGATCACATGCTTTTTTACTTATATTTTTTACGTATTTACAAAAAATTACCGTATAACATTGTGATCCAATGCGATTGAAAACAACTACAAATGACTGATTTGTAACAAAATATCAGTTTATGATATACATGTAGACAGGAATTCATTATAATGTCCCTTTACAAGTATTTATACATCGATGAACATGCAGCACTTAGATCTTTCCATGGATCTGTATTTGTTTAAACTCTCAAGTACATGACTACAGACATAAACCACATGTATTCTTAAAGGAATTTTGACAGGATGAAGCAGTTTCATGGCATAAATCTTCTTCACATTTTGTACATTTCTGTTACAGATAAACTTTCTCTTTTGTCAATTTTATAAAAATAGATACTCACTCTAAAGCATCAGTAAAAGTAGCACCATCTTGTCCGAGAGTATTGTACCAGAACATTACATAGTCCCTGACTGCCAGATGAAATACTAAACCAAAAATATAAATAATAAATGAATAAAAACTTAACAGAGACAACACTAACTACAATATGTAAATAAAAACAAAAAACAACAAACAAATAAACAAAAAATGAATACAGCAGGACTCATACAATTTTAACAATGGACTCAAGAAGTATTGTAAACGATAGCAAGGGATTAGCATCTTTCATTTTTAATTTTACAGAAAGAAATATGGGCAAATTGAAAACATCTTAAAAGTTGGGTGAAGTCCAAGTATAAGTTGATTCCTGTTGATGTGCAGGGCTGCATATAACTCATATTTTGTTATTCAAACATCTAAAAATATTTCATAGATTTTTAAATATTATTATTGTAAGGTTAGCTCACTAATGATTGACAGATGATGTCACAAGATGAATGAGATCTGGAGCTTTTTTTAGGGTGGATCTTAGCAGGTCTGAGAAAACTATTAAACAAAATATTGAACAAATACCGGTAGATGTTTGAATAACAAAATGTGAGTTGTAGGCAGCCCTACACATCAACAGGAATCAACTTATATTTTTATTTAACAAACCTAGAGCAACAGAATACATGTGTATGTACAGAACCATCTCTTTGTTTCTTCTGGGCAGTCGTATCCCATTGCATGAACAGGTAATGATTGATGAGCTTGGGAAATATTTTTGTACCATAGTGACAGTCTCACCTACATGAACATGTATGCATTTGGAATAAGATAAATATTGACATGTATGAGGGGGATCCGGGTTCTGACACTTAACAAACATAAATCCTTCTCTTTCAGATTGAACAAAATATAGTCATCAAATAGCACTACCTGTCATGAATATTTGTCCTTTATAATACTGTCAAATTTGAGTATTACAAGATTCATGAAGTCTTGTTTGTCAAAATCTTCAAATTGCTATTTTAAATTACTGTAACAGTCTGTATACACAACCTGTCTGGACACACAATGTCTGGGTATAAATGTTCATCTTACGTTCTCTGATAGCGTTGTCGATGTTTCGCGATATGACGACCCGTCTACCTGGTCTCCTCCTGCGACCTTTCAACTCCTGTCAAGCAAAAAATGGGAAGAAATGTAGAGAAAGATCATTTACAAATGAAGGCCCCCGTTTCATAAAACTTTTTATCTGTAACAAGTTGCAATAACTGCTATAAGCTACTGAAATTGTAGCATTTGATTGACTGAGAGAAAATTTGTCATAGAAATGTAGCATTTGTTATTGATGATAAGTTTGATGAAACAGGGCCAAGAAAGAAGCATATGCCATTAAGTGAACCTGTATTTTCATCTGTTAGATGTTTTAATCATCTGGGTTGTTCTTTTAATAATATTAGGGACTTTTAGATTTGCACGTCTATAATATAGTGGACTACTACGTGTGACATCCTTTGCAGAAACTGTGACGTCCTTTTTTAAAGGCACTGCCAGCGCCTTAAAAGGACGTCACACGTACATTTGTAGCAGTCCACTATGTTGACGTGCAAATCAAAGTCCCAAATAACACAACTGCTACTACTACTACGACTTCAACAACAACAACACCAACAATAATAATAATGGCATGCCTTAAAAAAATTGCAGATCCCTTTGTTTAAAAGTGGAGTAAAAAAATCATTAGTGATGAAAAATTAATCACTGTGAACTACAGTACATGTATATGTAATTAAACCACCCAACCGCAGAGTGAAACAGGTCAATGACTGTGAAGCACCATGAGAAAAATTTGTGGTAAAAAATCAGGGGACAATTTTTTATGATACTTCTTCCGTACAAACATAACAAGAATTAAATGGCTCACAAGTGATTTCAACCTTTTCCAGAACTCATCCTTCTCTTTAAAGGCATCGTTTAACAATGTTAAATCTGAGATGCACGGCCCTACATGTACATGTATCAGTGTCTGTAATATGGCACAATATTGAAGCCCTAAAAAAAATTGCACTTCAATATGATCAAGAAATGCCTCAAAAAAGTAAATATCTTTGAGTGCATGTCCAGTTTTACCTTACTCGTTTTCCCCAATAGACTGTAGTGTTTAATGAAAACTGTTTGCCAAATGCAAAATTTGGTTTCGATTTCAAATCATAAATATCTTGATAATCAGACAGGTGATCGGCTTGTAGAAGCCATGGCATTCCTGACTGACCTAGCGGTTTATAATTTTGATTGTAGTATGAGCTAAATCCAAGGCAAAGATAGCCATGGGATTCCTGACTGACCTAGCGGTTTATAATTATGATTGCAGTATGAGCTAAATCCAAGATTTTGTTTAGAATCTGAGGCAAAGACACCCAATCCCTTTATTAAAGCTTACCATAATCTTGGTAACCAGCGTCTGGAAGGTCGGAGGGGGCTGATGGGTAATGGGAGGCTTCTTGATCTTCCCAGAGAACAGGACCAGGGAGCAGCCCAGAATGAAGCCCACTAGTCCTAGTCCAAGATAGAGCCATGGTGAAGAAGAGCTCACTAGCCCGAGTCGACACAAGGCCGCGAGGAAGACTCCGAGTCCGGCAACGGTGTAGATATTGAGGAACTTCCCAATGAAGATCATGGTTGTACAAAAAAATTGTCCACCCTGCAATACATTGAGTTTGAGTTTATTAACAACAAATATAATATAACAAGTAAAACATAATGTATCAATCAACATAACACAAGATAAATAATATAACATGTGTGAATAGATTTTAAGAATATATATTTAAAAAGACAAAGCCACAACTATGGAGTGAAATTCAGACTCCAAGTACTGTATCAACAAACAGGACTAAATTGTTTTGCAGTTATTTGGTAATTACTAATGGCTGCTGTGGTATGAGTTAAACATTAATTTGCATGTTGCATGCAATTTCTTGATTCAAATCATCGATCATATATTATGGGATTGCTTTGTTTTTATGCTTCATATTCTCCAAATCATGCAAGCATTAAGATGATCTTCACCATGGCATTTGTTAAAACAAATCACTGTCTACTTTTGTTTCCATCACAGTTTTTGCTATGATCATCAGATCATGATGATCCACTTAGTCCTTACCTTAGCTTAGAGAAGCAAACAAATTGGTACTGGTAGAGAAAATGGCCTTGATGTTGTTAGTGCTATAACTTTTGTTTCTTCTGTCCTGTAACTCCTGGTTGTAAGCTAAATCTCCAAGTCAAACACGGGAGAGGAGCAGGGCTATCGAGATCGAGAGTCTCCTAAATTAAATCGGCCTAGCGCCTCGACCTCTACTCTAGAGTCAGGCTCTTTCTACTGCTTAATTCCAGACTTTTATAATAGTTAGCATTCCATGTATGCTTGTGATTCTAGCTGCAGACCAATATAATCATTAAAATGAAGATCACATCATCACAGCAGCATTTTCCACACTGCAAGTTCAAACGGTCTCCTCAGCAAGCTCAAGCAGTTAGCTCAGTACCGGTACGGTACTTTCGTTAGCACATTATTACGCGAGCAGCAAAGTTAAAGACGTGGTATGTTGTTTACTCGGCCGGGATAATCACAGACCAAGGATAAGGCCTTCCATGCATGCAGCGCACACAATACTATCGAACAAGTCACTTGTCTGCGCTCGAGGGCTAGGGCTAGTCTACGGGGACGGCGGTAGTCACGGAGCGGCTCGGGTGTGCGCTCAAGCAATGTCGGAGCTATTGTTCCCAATCCAACTCTTTGTTTACTTACTTGAGATTTTTTTTTTTTATAAATGTAATGCTTCCTGGGAGAAATTTCAATTATTAAATATATTTGTGGCTTCCACCCAGTAAATAAGATCGATTGATCGATCTGTATCAATAAGGTCGATTGATCAACCTGTATTGAAAAAACACAAGTCAGAAAAAATCTTGGAACCAGCGGGATTTGAACCTGCCATCTACTGCTTGCCGGGCAGCGACTCTACCACCAGGCCATCACTGGTCCATGGCACAGTCACGATGAACTGGAAACAAATAACCTAAGCTCTCCTGATTAATTCTGACTCATGAATATTCATTAGTCCGCCATAGGACAGTAACTTTTTTTATAAATGTAATGCTTCCTGGGAGAAATTTCAATTATTAAATATATTTGTGGCTTCCACCCAGTAAATAAGATCGATTGATCGATCTGTATCAATAAGGTCGATTGATCAACCTGTATTGAAAAAACACAAGTCAGAAAAAATCTTGGAACCAGCGGGATTTGAACCTGCCATCTACTGCTTGCCGGGCAGCGACTCTACCACCAGGCCATCACTGGTCCATGGCACAGTCACGATGAACTGGAAACAAATAACCTAAGCTCTCCTGATTAATTCTGACTCATGAATATTCATTAGTCCGCCATAGGACAGTAACTTTTTTTATAAATGTAATGCTTCCTGGGAGAAATTTCAATTATTAAATATATTTGTGGCTTCCACCCAGTAAATAAGATCGATTGATCGATCTGTATCAATAAGGTCGATTGATCAACCTGTATTGAAAAAACACAAGTCAGAAAAAATCTTGGAACCAGCGGGATTTGAACCTGCCATCTACTGCTTGCCGGGCAGCGACTCTACCACCAGGCCATCACTGGTCCATGGCACAGTCACGATGAACTGGAAACAAATAACCTAAGCTCTCCTGATTAATTCTGACTCATGAATATTCATTAGTCCGCCATAGGACAGTAACTTTTTTTATAAATGTAATGCTTCCTGGGAGAAATTTCAATTATTAAATATATTTGTGGCTTCCACCCAGTAAATAAGATCGATTGATCGATCTGTATCAATAAGGTCGATTGATCAACCTGTATTGAAAAAACACAAGTCAGAAAAAATCTTGGAACCAGCGGGATTTGAACCTGCCATCTACTGCTTGCCGGGCAGCGACTCTACCACCAGGCCATCACTGGTCCATGGCACAGTCACGATGAACTGGAAACAAATAACCTAAGCTCTCCTGATTAATTCTGACTCAAGCAGTAGATGGCAGGTTCAAATCCCGCTGGTTCCAAGATTTTTTCTGACTTGTGTTTTTTCAATACAGGTTGATCAATCGACCTTATTGATACAGATCGATCAATCGATCTTATTTACTGGGTGGAAGCCACAAATATATTTAATAATTGAAATTTCTCCCAGGAAGCATTACATTTATAAAAAAAGTTACTGTCCTATGGCGGACTAATGAATATTCATGAGTCAGAATTAATCAGGAGAGCTTAGGTTATTTGTTTCCAGTTCATCGTGACTGTGCCATGGACCAGTGATGGCCTGGTGGTAGAGTCGCTGCCCGGCAAGCAGTAGATGGCAGGTTCAAATCCCGCTGGTTCCAAGATTTTTTCTGACTTGTGTTTTTTCAATACAGGTTGATCAATCGACCTTATTGATACAGATCGATCAATCGATCTTATTTACTGGGTGGAAGCCACAAATATATTTAATAATTGAAATTTCTCCCAGGAAGCATTACATTTATAAAAAAAAGTTACTGTCCTATGGCGGACTAATGAATATTCATGAGTCAGAATTAATCAGGAGAGCTTAGGTTATTTGTTTCCAGTTCATCGTGACTGTGCCATGGACCAGTGATGGCCTGGTGGTAGAGTCGCTGCCCGGCAAGCAGTAGATGGCAGGTTCAAATCCCGCTGGTTCCAAGATTTTTTCTGACTTGTGTTTTTTCAATACAGGTTGATCAATCGACCTTATTGATACAGATCGATCAATCGATCTTATTTACTGGGTGGAAGCCACAAATATATTTAATTACTTGAGATTGTATGGAACGCCACTGCACTGTCGACAAGAATGGGTACAGAGTGCCAAACGGCATTACCTCAGGTCGGCCGTCGGGACAAACATATTAAAAAGCAAAATATTATTTAAAAAAATAATAAAATAACCTAGATCTACACCCCGATATGTTTTTGTTTCATCATAATCCGGCAATTTATTAAAGCACATACAAGTAAATTTAATTTATTCATGAATATATCGTATTGGAGGGGTTGTGTCCAGCAGGGCTTAAATTGCAAGGCCACCATGCAAGGCCATGGCCGTGGATGCCCTTTTTGATTGGCCTCAATGCCCCTCTTATTGGCCTTGGAGATTGTTGTGCCCTTTCCAATTCTTCCTATTTGTGCTGTAATATAGGAATGTGCACTACAAAAAAGTGGCCTTATACCCTGACCTGATGGTCCAAATAGACACTGTCATTTTTGCCTTCATTTGGATTTCATCAAAATTATGCATCTAATACTAATAGATCGATGCATAATTTTCCTGAAATAGGATTAACTGTCATTAACTTCCCTCCTTCAGAATATTTTCTATTTTCATCTCTTCGTCTTCCCTCTTTCATATTGGTTCATCTAACTTCTAACAAAGATCATTTTGTCAAGCCCTTGTAATCTGGAACTTATATTCATCTTTTAATAATATATCTTTAGGTCGGCCACTCATAAGGGTCACTTCTTTTCTGGCTGCTGCCTGCTGAGCAACTTTTAAATTGTTGTACCAATTTGTAACCGTGTGTTGTGTTCTATTCTTTTATGTAACAATGTATAGTTCTATGCATGTATGTTGTATATTTTGTAATTGTTTTGGAGAAATAAAAATGAATTGAATTGAAATTAATTCCACCCCCCATCCCCTTTCTCCCTCTCTCTCTCTCTCTCTCTCTCCTCCCCTCTATATCTCTCTCCCTCTTGATCGCTCTATTCTTTCATATGTCTTACCCTCCCCCTCTCTCTTATACCTCTTTGCAGTACATTTCAATTCTCTTTCTCATCATGCAATTTTCAGCTATTTATCAAGGAAAACCACAAAAGGGTTCTTTCTTATTGCATTCTAACCCTACATCAAAGTGCAAAAATAATGAAATAATCAACAAAGGTAGGTAATGTCATTTATAAAATCGTTTCATACAAAACATTTTAATGGAAGAAGATAACATCTGTTTGCAGCCAGAAGGCCTAAGCTCATACACTTTAAGAGTTATCACCATTCGTGCTCTGAATAGATGATAATAGAGTACCAATATATACATATATCTCTCTTTATATATATATTTATTTAACCTATCTACAATTGAATATTAGCATCAGATTCATATCATGTACACATAAACATAAAAATCAATAGCAACAAACAAATATATGGAAAGGGCAAGTAGATACATGAGCTCTGGAAAGCTTTAAAAACACACAAAACCTGGTGAAAAAACCCAGCTAATCTGAAAAATTTGTGTTTTTTTCCTAAGCTTTCTTAGTTTCACAAGAAAGAAATCTTCAAGTTGGCCGGTATGAGCCATGAACCCCAGGGTTAAATAGCAATGTCCACTTTAACCAATGAAAACAAGTTCAACAATAATACATAAATCTGATTTCAAAACGACTTCCCATATCTTGTGTTTATTTTCAAATGCAGACGTGGCTACGATCATTTTATAATTATGGAGGGGGTGGGGAGGGGGGATGAAATGGAAGGTGCAGGGTGATTACTTAGTCATGCCGCTGCAACACTTTATGTTGTCTATTTAAACATAAATGACAGCAGAAATTGTATTAACCGGGTGATTTCATGCTCGGTGTTCTATTATGATTTTGCCGGAAATAAATTTATTACAGAACGTAGCAATGTAAGATGGCTTCAATGGATGCCTCCTCAACGTTTTTACACTAAACACTAACACCAAACACCAACACCGTGTTTGAAATCACCCAGTGTCTGATAAGCGTAACTGCTTCTCGACACCAGTTCTAAAACACTCTGGTGGAAAAACCATCAACTCTATGCCAAAGAATTGACAATGTAAGTGTGTCACTACTCTTCAAACAGCACACACATTTGCTTGACCATACTGTAGAAAGAAATATTGTATGAAATCAAATATCATCAGGATGATAACATTTTAGGATATGAATCTAATTAGAACATGATAGGGAAGAAACAGTCTAAGCAGCGCATTATCTCAATGATTGTCTATTAGTTGGAATGGCTAGAAATTTGTCCCGTTGTTTAAAACACAAAGATTAACAATAATTTTTTTTTTTAATATTTCATAATAAATTGCATTTTAAAATGCATACAACGGCAAGCAGGAACATTTAATACCATGAGCTCTCATTACACTTGATTTGATCAAATCATATTGAATCTGAGACAGGACTTACAATTATCAACAGACATACATATAATTTATTTCAGAATTGAAACTTACAAGCAAGCAAAAATATAATCAACTTTTTTTATGTAGGAGTTGCGAACAGCTGTTACAAAATAGCATATCATTGACTGGGAACTTAATTTATTTCAGAATTGAAACTTACAAGCAAGCATTGTGACTCAATCATGTTAAAAAACATAATCAACTTCTTTACGTAGGAGCCGCAGACAGCCGTTACAAAATAGCATAATTATCATTGACTGCAAACTTAATTTATTTCAGAATTGAAATATTGTATGAATTAAATCAAATATCATCAGGATGATAACATTTTAGGATATGAATCTAATTAGAACATGATAGGGAAGAAACAGTCTAAGCAGCGCATTATCTCAATGATTGTCTATTAGTTGGAATGGCTAGAAATTTGTCCCGTTGTTTAAAACACAAAGATTAACAATAATTTTTTTTTTTAATATTTCATAATAAATTGCATTTTAAAATGCATACAACGGCAAGCAGGAACATTTAATACCATGAGCTCTCATTACACTTGATTTGATCAAATCATATTGAATCTGAGACAGGACTTACAATTATCAACAGAAATACAAATAATTTATTTCAGAATTGAAACTTACAAGCAAGCAAAAATATAATCAACTTTTTTTATGTAGGAGTTGCGAACAGCTGTTACAAAATAGCATATCATTGACTGGGAACTTAATTTATTTCAGAATTGAAACTTACAAGCAAGCATTGTGACTCAATCATGTTAAAAAATATAATCAACTTCTTTACATAGGAGCAGCAGACAGCTGTTACAAACTAACATATCATTGACTGCAAACTGTTTTTTTGTGTGGAAAAAACAAAGGGTGAAACATTGTCTTAGGACAAATTTGTAGGTTACTTGATACTTTGACACAAAATCATTTACAAAATGCACTCAGAATGGAAAGAAAGACACTGAAGCAAATTTATGTGAAATGCTAAAATGCTTACGAAGAGTCCCATTGCCACAAACTTTCCAAAATAACTTTTCTTTTCCAAACAGTTCAAGAAATATTTCTGCCCCATCAATACCAAATTCCATTCTAACAAAACAAAATGAAACAATTCAATAGAAAAATACATGTATCTCAGCATGCAACTACAAATTCAATAGAAAAAGATAATGGCATCATATAATAATAATAATAATTGACTCTTATAGCTGTTCAATTTATCTGATCAGCCTTAATTAAACATAGATTCATGTACAATAATTTGGCAGTGGTCGATCATAAGTACAGGGTAGAAAGGTTCTGTTGATCAAATTTGGAATTGAATAAATGACAAATAGTTTATTTCTGAATGACTTTCTTCGATTAAAAATTAACTTGTTTCTTGAGAATGTGACATACTAAAGTTTACATCTAAAGTATTCAACAAAGGCCCTAACTCAGCCAGTCCACCTTTCATTCTTGAGTTACGGAACACACAAACAAAATCAAATTTTTACAAGGAGTATGAATACTGCAGTGTAGTAGCAACTTAGTATAGCATTATCCCTATATTAGAGCTGTACATTTGGTACAAGCCGATACATGTCCAAATTCACATTCCACTGATGCAAAATAGTGCCTATCAAAAATTAATATACACATGCACATAAATGCTCAGGAACAGGCAAAGAAACCCCAACTAAACCTATACTCACCCTAGAAGCATTATCTATAAATATAAATGCCCTCAATTGTAATTACGGCTTTTCACCTCAGTTGAATGTATAAAGCTTCTTTTTATTTATTCATTCATCTATTTAGTTATTTCTTCATCTTTCTATCTACCTGTCTATATATTCATTTATTTCTTCATTTTTCTATTTATCTATCCAGCATTATCTATAAATATAAATGCCCTCAATTGTAATTCTAAGTTTTCACCTCAGTTGAATGTAAAGCTTCTTTTTATTCATTCATTCATCTATTTAGTTATTTATTCATCTATCTACCTATCTGTCTATATATTCATGTATTTCTTCATTCATTTATCTATTTATCTATCCATCAATCATTTTTTGTCAGTACTGATTTGAATGAATTCTTCACAGAAGTTGGCAGATTCAATATCGTCGAAAATGGCTGACTTTGAATCGTCGGGTCATCGCCTTGGGTCGTGTGGTCATGTCACATGACCTTTGCGAAAACATGCCCCTTTATTCACGAAATGTCGGGGATGTTTGTGAAATAAACCCCTCTCATCTACATATTGTCTGGTCCAAATTACCAAATCTACGAATGATTACTTCATCTTCCTTGTTCGTTTCACAAAAGGTCGTGTAACGCGACCCCCCGACCGGACTCGATGACCCGATGATTCAAAGTAAGCCTTTAAAAATTAGGTAGTATGATCTTGAGTTTACTAGAAATCAAAGTCTTCATACCGGTATATGGTTAAAAACTCTTCAGGTAAGCCGGGATCACATGAATAATATGAAAATAGCAACACTCAACAGGAGATATAATGTACATGTATAAACTCATGTTTTGATTGTGGCTGTGTATTTTCTTTGGCCATTCATCTATATAATGCCCACATCCATTTAATTTTCACACACCCAATCTGATTAGTTTAAAATCAAACATATAAACCATGGCATATAACAAAACAAACAAACATTTGTGAAGTATATGAGTGCTGCTCATGCCATAGTCAATTCCCTCATCGAACAACAATTCATGTATTTCCTTCAAATTATCAATCAACAATTGGTGTTAGAACTCAACAAACGGCGTCATCCATTGAGGCTACCATGTTTCATCCGAAAATTGCATCATATCCATATTTTGGCGTGTAAAAAGCTCATCGAAAGACAGAGTAATGCACACACTCAAAATATCATTTATCACTTCATGAATTCATATGCTACACAAATAAATCCATGTGCCACATAATCTCTATCATCATAAGATAGATATATACGAAAAGGTTTCCAGCACAAAATTGATAAATATATATATATATATCTGTGCTCAAAAGCTAATAAAGACCAGAAATTGCTAATACTACGGCCACAAAGGTTCGTACGAACGATGCATTCGTACGAATCTCTGTTTTTCCATGGTCTGACAATCGTTCGTACGGCGTTCGTAATGGCATTTGTGACCGAGGCTTTAGTTAGAAAAGTCATTGAGTTGCACAAAGCAATTCGCCATTCAACTGGTGCCCATTTTTGTGCAGAAATACATGCATGCATGGAGTATTTTACATAACAGGCTATATAAAAGAGTAACATGTATACAGGATTTGATATAAATTTAAGTGAAAAGGGTACCAGACATGAGGGGTGGGGCAACGCTTTGGATGATATAAGACATTGTAATACTGAGTATTGTTAATGAGATGAACTAAAAATTGTACATGTTGGACAGTCATGTAAACCTGGCTTGACAGTGAGCATACAGTAATAATTAAGTAATATTGACTTTCTTCAGGGCAATACGACATATATTGCCCTCACCGCAATCAATATTACTATTATTAACCACATCAGACATCTGACACTACATCACTAAATGTGGCTGCAATTCTATTGTAACTTTTTCTTGTAAAAAACCAAAACCCTTTCGCAAGCATGAAAAGTTTGCAAATTGGCAGTACTGTGTTAACTTTTGTTAGCCGTAAATAGTACTTTTTGCAAAATAGTGTGAATATTTTTGATCATGTGACACACTTTTAACTGATCAACGAACTAGAATATATGAATGATGTATAGAATTAGCTATACAGACGTCAAATGATCATATTAATCACATACCGGTAAATTTACTAATTACAACTAATAGGCAGTATGCAGCAATAAATTCCAACTGGCAATCAAATTCCCATAAACTGATATTTGTGTATAATGCCTATGTAGAATACAACAGTTGGTCTACTCTTCCCAAAGCAATGTAGATGTAGAAACAAATCTGCAAGAATTTTTTTCCGTATGAGTTGCCAATGCAAACGTTATTAGCAGAGAAGCAAACTTCGATCAGAGCAATTCAGTGCTCTAGTGGCTTAAAATCAATATGCAAGTACAAATTCTTTCTAAAAAAATGTCAACAAAATCTGAACAATTAAGAACTCGGTGTGAAGCCTTCACTTTTATTATCGAATTTACGTGAAATAATGGAAATCCACACTGGTTTCTTATGTAGGCAATAGCTGTCAGTTTAGAAAATAGTGGGTTGAATTTTCCATCTTGAAAAGACACTGAAAATTAAGGTATGTAGAAGAGAAAACAGGACATCTTATGCATACATGTGCATGATTGTATATTGTATTGCTCATGAACATATACATATGCAGTCAGCATACTGAAGACAGACTACTGTCGACTGAAGACTGTCTCTCTACACATCGTCTCAATAGATACACAGCATGCTTACATACATGACAGGTCCTAAGGTCACTACAATGAGCTTCCAAAAGCTGCTCAGCAAATAAGACACCAGCCTGCGTGTGAACCTTGTCATAACAGATAAATCTTCTGAGCAAGTCAAAGATTCCTGTGTAATCTTGCATATCGTAATGTGTTATGAAGCCTTCTATATCTTCCATTCCCCTCTGCTTTCCCTTTGCCACATACTTGACTTTGGGAACAATGTTCTTGTGAACTTTTAAGAACTCCCGAAGACAATCCAACACAACCTCCAAAACACACTGCGGGGTATGATAGCACACCTGTTTGAATTTTTCACTATGACGCAGAGTGTGGATCGCTTCGAGCAGTCCGGTGCCACACTTTGTTGTCACATTTGTTCTTGATGGTTTCTTCCTTCGTGGGTGAGATGGACCAGGCTCTTCTTCAGGTTCTGAAATAGGACAATCTGTGGTTGCATATCCCTTGTAGTCTCCTCCACCTTCCACGGACCCTGCAGATAATAAAGAGCTTGAATATAATCATTCATTGATATACATGTACTGGTGTAAATGCATTGGTGTAAATTACCTCCATTTACAGACGCATATGCATGGGCTCTTATGGGGAATTCAACACCTTTCAGGTGTACAGTTTACCTAATAACAGGTTTTGTCAATCATCACCCGAATTAGCCTTCAGTTTTATGACCATAGGCCTCATGTAATCCCTTGTATCCCCCTATTATCTTGATTGTCCCTCACCATGCAGAAGACTTTCCAAGAGACTAGGGGGGTGTTTCTTGATAGGCCTACAGGTTCACTGGGTGCAGACTTGTACAAACATTAATAGTAATTCCACCAAGTCTGGCATCAGCGACAAAATGACCCACTCCCTTTATGATATATTCGTATTTGTGCCACACACAATCTTAAGACAGTGCATTCAAGGAACAAATCCTACCAGGTATCCACTTTGCAAATCTGCAATAGAGTGTCGCAAAATTAAGGTAGATAAATGTCTTGCTAAAGGATGTTAGTACCGCAGCAGAGATTCAAAGTTGTACCTTGTGGTTCACAGTGCTTATCTACAGGACCAAAACACCTATCCAACCCGTACACGTCTACATCATAAACGTACGTACCTGATGTTGTGAAAGTCTTTTCTTCAAGAAGTCTGTAAGCCGTGGTGCCTCCGACATTCTCCTTGACTTTGATCTGTAAAACCTGCTCCATACCGGGAATCAGGGAAGAGATCGAAATCTCAGCACTCGTCATCGGCTTCGGTTTTGCCTGGTTGATCTCGTAATAGAGTTCTGGGATTGAATGCTCATTCAAAGTCACTTTAGCTGATGTGTTACTGGGAGTCACTGACTGCACCGTTATACCTAACAAAGAGAATTGTTATGTTGTAAGTTAAAATCAATGCCAGAAAAAATTCTGCAAGCTTTTAAACACAAAAAAGACAACAATTTCATGTACCGTAAATCTCTGTGTATGAGACACACTTTTTTGCCACCGAAAAAAAATTGAAAGTCGGGGGTGCGTCTTATACATAGGTACAATTTTTTTTTTTTTTAAATAAAAAGAAAAAAAATTTAAGTTTCGATTTATGCCCCTCCACCTGGCACTATGCCTGGCAGTGTCTCCCAGCTCAGTAATCGGTGTGTTGACTCACCACTCAGAAACTAGAACAACACTCAAATTTGTCTGTCATCTTGCTTTGAAAGTAATCTTTCTAATAGATCTCAATATGTAGTTTATAATAATAATTCCTCCAATGTTTCTTCTATTACACACGGCGTACCACAAGGTCCTCTACTGTTTTTAATTTACATTAATAATCTTTACACATTCTTCTAAAAACAAAATTGTTATTAATATTTGTGATAAGTTCACAAGTACAAATCGGCGCCTTCAACTGCACCTCGCAGTTAAATGAAAGTCCTTCCCCTAGTGGGTTTTTTACAACGGACCTAAACAAAAAATCTCACTTTTTGTGGTGAACTCCTCCTTCCAAATCCAGTTGTAACCTCCTGAATCCCCGGTTTGACCCTTGATACCAAGCTGCACGCTATAGGTCACGCTAGGTCGAAGGTCACAGATCTTCCTGCTGCCCCCACACATGAGCTCCACTGCCATTGGTCCAGCGCTTGAGCTGCTACCAGGAGCATTCTTTTCTTCAAAACACATGTAGAATGTGTTCTCAATGGATGGGCAGGAGATAAGAGCAGATGTCTCTGCAATGTTTGCTATCTTCAGACCTGTAGAGATCAAAAAAAGGTTGAATTTCCGTTGTAAAAGAGTTACAATGATAAGAAAATCACAATCTAATCTTGTTCATCTTTTGGATATCAGACAAATGCTGATTATTAATTCATATTTACAACAAAAATATTTGACAGAAGACAGCAATGGAGAACGTTAGGTAATTTTGATCAAGTCCATACACAAAGAATCATCTCTTGCAATCATTTGCTATTTACCCAATTGTAGGTAAAAACATACCAAAAAGAACCAACTACCGTAAAGACTAGTTCTGGTCATGCAATTGCATTGTGAAAGAAACATTGTGGAATCGATAAGAAAAGGTTGATCATCTAGCATATAAGTATTGGTGTGTACTGCAAGGTTCTGGAATCATCAAAATGATAAGAAATTTGGCCCAGTTGCAAGCACTATACACAGAAAGATGTATATGGGAGAGGTATAAAAACAAAAACAACACAAAATTATGAATTTCTAAATTTTACACAATTTGCAATACCTGTCGTAAGAACCGGCAACATTTGCATTGTCTGTTAAAAATTGGTAGGAAAAGAAAAAGAAGCAAATATATACAGGAAATTAACTTACACTTCATCTTCAAGGTCTTGATCAGTTTATTGTTTCGTTGAAAACACTTCATCCAAGCCATCCATATATTTTTATGAGAATATTCTATCCAAACTCCAATGCTGTCATTCCAAGCTAATGGTTCGATGAAGAATGTATCTCCAATACAACCGAAATGCACTGCATAATTAAACCAAATTATAGGATAGAAATCGTTTAGCACAGTAATTGAAACAGATGAACAAGAACATCAGAATGAATTGAATATTTAGTGCCCTGTACTAACAAATTTCAAAAATGTATATTTTTCCTTTTCAATCATACATTCACCCTATACATGTAGGTATATAATCATTGCAAATATGTTTTTATACAACCCCTGTGTGAAAAAAATATCTATTTCGTCATCAATAACTAAGAAAATGAAAGTTATGGAATTTCTGTACAGAGCAAATTGGAGAGGACCTAGCAAGATACGATACAGAGTTGCCAATTGGTATTTGATTTATTGTAATTTCAAAAATTTATTGAATTTCTTATTTTTCATTGGATTCTGCTCAAAACCAAATGAATATCAGGGTGGACTTCCCCTTTATAAAGCATAAATAATGTCAGATACCTACTCATAATATGGGTGGAGAGTAAAAGGACAACTCATAGTTAGGGAGTGTAGTTTCTCTCATTACGGACCGAAAATATGGAAATCACTCCCTCCTTTTTCTACACTTTCTCTTCTGTTGACTCTTCTAAGAAAAAAAACCCTCCAAAATACCTTTTAAAAACCAAATATTTATCTGTTTCCTTTTCTTTGTCAATGTTTGTTTGTTGTGTCTCTTTGTCATTAATTTCTTAATGTAAAGGGCACAATGCAAGCACTATTTTACTGTGTTTTACACTTAAACAAAAAACAACAATTGTATCTATAAATACACATAGCATCACTCCAGGACTTGGCAGTGATTGAGTTGAAGCACACTGATTTAAACAGGGCAGTACCGAATGTCTTGTTGAGAATGTATCAAGCTCTTTTAATCTCTTGCATAAAAAGCTGCATTTAAATGCAACGCCTTTGAGTTGGTCTAATAATACAACAGCTCAGGGTATGATTACAAGGTGAGTCTTTCAGACGTTGACATTACAGACCCAGTCCCTAGACAAATATAATCAAATCTGATTCATAGGCCTAGTCTGTAAAAAATCTAAATAGACACTCCTACACAATAATTGAAAACAAATTAATCTATGTCCCAATCTGCGATCCTGATTGGTTGAAATCACACTGCGATGCTATTCAACCAAATCATTATTATTATTGTTATTATAATCAATACCTATTCCAATCTTTTTCCCGTTTTTCTTGATGATGACAGCATAACAATTAGATTGGTCCAGACAGGCCTGGATTCCCTTGACCGTAGCACTTTTGAAATCAGACGTCTCCGAGATTAGCCTTTCCACTAAATCTATACAGGGATAAAAAACAAAAATACAAATTTAAGGAAGAGACAAATGTTAAAGATAAAGTTGAGTTCTGGTTATTCCATTCAATTCAATTCAAATGAACATTTATTTTCTTCCATTCAATTTGACAACATATTTGACATCTGTTCAAACAATACAATTTATACGTAGGAACACAAATATAATTAAAGAACTTGTATTACAAGGAAGAAGGCGCGAAACCTAATAAGCATACACTATGAATATGACTGACAAAGAAAGCGGACAAAATATACAGTTCCTCAGGTAGACAAAGGAACATCCCTTCACTGCTATTATGTAAAAAGGTGAATATGCATGTGACACCTGTTCTACACATTTTTACATAATAGCAGTGAAGGGATGTTCCATTGTCTACCTGAGGAACTGTATATTTTGTCCGCTTTCTTTGTCAGTCATGTTCATAGTGATAGCTTGTAATGGGTACGCCCGAATACACAAATACAATTATACATTATTAATGGAAGAAAGGAAGAAAGGAAGAAAGGGATAGGCAAAGAGGAGAGGATGATAGAGAGCTCGGAGAAAGAGAAAAGAAGAGAGGAAAAGAAGAGGACTGCAACATAGTAGCAATATAGTGTATGGCACTATGCATAAACAACATAATGGCAAGATATAGGTGATTGCATTGTGAAAGAAAAGGTGTGGAATCAATCAGAAAAGGTTGATCATCTAGCACATAAGTATTGGTGTGTATTGCAAGGTTCGGGAATCATCAAAATCATAATAAATTTGGCCCAGTCTTGGTAAAGTAACGAGCATTGTACACAGAAAGATTTATATGGGACTACACAAATAGTGTCGGGTCTACTAACCTTTATTTCCTTATCTTTCTATGCTCATTACTCAACCAGTACACATTTTCTACCAAAATTGTTTGGCAAATAACATTTATTTGTACTCTTGAACATTCAGTGTAAGTTTTGTTTGATTCTGTGAGAATTAAATTTCTTTTTTTACCAGAACTCAAGTTTATCTTTAATGAATCACCGACCTCCCTCCTTGCATGTACACGTTTATTCACCTTTATTATCACTTTTTAGTTTTACTATGTGCTACTACAAGCAGCATGTTTAAAGGAAAAATAACAATACACTTGTCCATGCATGACGGTAATTGTGAGAATTTGCTAAAACACATCATGAATCAAACAAAAAATCTTCTTCTCTATTGTAGCGGTACATACTAAAGCAAAAACAAATCAAAATATTGAGAATGGTCATATTTTAGTAATTTGTATCAGCAAACCTCAAAATGACATCTATCATGTGAAAAATCTTGAACTGCTTGGGAAAATGAATGAGTGAGCAGACATGGAAACCTTTGTTTCTACAATCATGTTAAAATTACATGGTTGGCTCTTGTTGGGAATATGACAAGAATATTCTTGTGAGTATTGCCCAAATTTTGACAATATTTCTGGCACACCTACTCTTTAAGATTATACAGAAAATAATATCAGTATATAAGCAATCAAGGAACATGAAGGAAAATCGTTGCCAATTTTATGTCAAAATGTTTGGTTAGGTGCACAGGCACAGGGCTCCCCATCATACATGTCCAGTACTTACTGTTACTGTAACCAGTCAATGGATGTGCTTCAAAGTCCGCTCCAGTCACTGTGCTCCTACGTGTATGTCTTCGTTTCGAAATCAGGAATGCACAAAGCCCACATAGGACAACTCCAGCTAAAACTCCAACTGCAATGCCTATAAATGATAGTGTAGAAAGTCCACCTATTTCAATATAGAAATAAAGAGAGCAATTTTAGAACAAAGAAATGATTGCATCATAGTTCTCAAACACCCTCGTAATAATAAAGAATAAATGAACTTTTGAACATAGATCTTTATTCACGCATTTCAGAGCTTCAATTTTACATTTTTATGTCAACAGGAAAATGAAAAGTGATTACTATGCACAATTTTAGATTTTCCACTCATTACAGCACACATTAATATCAAAATGAATTATGACAACTCGTTTTAAATTATTTTTTTACTATGGTTTCTAGATTTTTACACTACACAAGACTCACCACGATAGCGCACTATACAATGAAAAAACAGTCATAAAAATGTTTTTCACTGCAAAGCATTATTTCATGGTGCAAAGGTCACCCTATGCCAGAGGAAAGATAAGATCAAGTTGCAGTATATTGGACACATTTCTACGACAGAAGGCGACAACCTGGAGAAGATCAGTACCCAAGGTAATGTTGAGGGTTAAAGATAAAGACCAGTAATATGGTCATGCGATTGCATTGTGAAAGAAACGTTGTGGAATCGATCAGAAAAGGTTGATCATCTAGCATATAAGTATTGGTGTGTACTGCAAGGTTCTGGAATCATCAAAATGATAAGAAATTTTGCCCAGTCTTTGTAAAGTTACAAGCACTGTACACAGAAAGATGAATATGGGACTATACGCACACGTGCGCGACAAGTGCGTTATATCTATCAGGTCCAAATAGATATAATAATTTACCAAATATATCAATTAGTAGAAGGTTTCTCAGCAAAATTTGTATGATCATGTATTAGTCAAAATATACGTATTCTTTCACATGATTGGTAATAAGAGCTTCCATTTCATTTTTGAGAGGGGGCGTTTCCAAAACTGGTCTTTACCTTTAACATAAACGTGGTAGGCCAAAAGTTTGCTGTGCTGATGGAATAAAAGAGATTACTGGCATGAACATCTGCACAGCTCATCGCTATGCCCAGGACAGAAGTAGATGGAATGTCATCATCAATAGGGTCACAGAGGGTCAGTCATGACTCGTAGGACGACGACGACAAGCTGTATAATTTTCATTTAGGTGATAGGTACACTTCAATCCTTCCCCTCCCCCTCTATGTAAATAACATGTAAAATAAATTACACCCCTCCCACCCCCCCAAAAAAAATAAAAAATAAAATAAAATAAAATAAAATAAATAAATTAATCATTCAATCAACAAAACAAAAAACAAACAAAAATTTTAAAAAATAACAAAATAACAAAATTAAAAAAAAAAAAAATGTGCTTACAAACAACACATTCAAAGATATTGTATTTAAATGAAGATGATATTTCAGGAATTTATTCTTTCTAGATTCACACTGACCTTTTGGTGTGATGGATTCACCAGGGGTTGGTTTGGGCTTGATTGACGGCTGACTTGGTGGAGTGGTGGGAGGCAAGGTGCTTGTGGGAGGCAAAGGGGGCTCCACTGTACAAAGAAAAAAGGTAAGACAGTATGCACATCAATTAGGGTGTCTGAAAATATATTGCCCTGCGCCCTGGTTGCCCCGGGCAACCGATAGACATTATCGTCACACATTCTGATGAGGATAACATGAGGTTACAACATTACGATACTTCTCACTCAAATATGAGCCAATTTTTTTATCGGGGCAGGTTACATCTATTATAGATTGTTGACAGTCAGGCAAGTATATTATACAAATAATGAATGGTTATGAGTTCAATAGTGCGAATATTTTCAT
Organism: Strongylocentrotus droebachiensis; assembly: GCA_035222895.1. Taxonomy (NCBI): domain Eukaryota; kingdom Metazoa; phylum Echinodermata; class Echinoidea; order Camarodonta; family Strongylocentrotidae; genus Strongylocentrotus; species Strongylocentrotus droebachiensis. The sequence goes on along the minus strand of JAVYIG010008666.1, from coordinate 20,681 downwards.
GAGTTGAAAGATTAACATTCTATTCAACGAGGCGTCAGCCGAGTTGAATAGAATCAATCTTTCAACGAATGAAAATAATCGCACCATTGAACGAATAAAAGACATTCATTATTTGTTTTATACAACATCGAAGAAGATCTAATAGAACATTAATCAACAAATTATGCTTTACTCCTTATATTAAAGATAAATTAAAGTTAGAGGCAAGCCTTCTCGATTACATTCAGATTGCCTTCGCGTCAGATACAAGCAGGGATATGCGCGCGCATGGCTGAGAGGTACGCAGTCAGCATATAACCAAAAATGCACGGCGCATATAACCAAAAATGCACGACCGTGCAATATAACATCTATTGAATATCATGTGACCAACAATCCTCCAATCAAATGACAAGGATCCACGTAGGTGTTGTATAAACATGTACATTATAAGGTACAGTAGGCCTACTATGGTGAAGTGCAAAAATTGAAACCTTTAACCCCCCTCCCCCCCCCCTTCTCTCTCTCTGTCTCTCTCCCCCACACTTTCTCTATTTCTCACTCTTTGAGCTGTTCATTTTTGTGTCCACTTACTTTGTATGTTGATGTACATTATAAAGAATACTCTTTTAATGTAAAGCGCATATAGAGAATTAATTATTAATTATTATGCGCTAAATCAAAAGCTCTTATTGTTATGATCAGTATGTGCATACATGTAGATGTAGTCTGAAAGTAGTCTGAGGTTAGAGTTAAATAAAAGTTTGACATGTACTTCTGATGTTACTGTTAACCTTTGACCTTAACTGAAACATATCCTTTGCCAGTGATACCATCTGATTGACACTTTCACCTCCCTGGAAAGACCATGCAAAGTTTACTGCTCCTTAGGCCTGTTTTCATCAGCTTGAGATTGCCAAATATCCCGCTATTTGAACTATCCCTATCGCAAATTATCCAGTTAATTTGCGTCTTCATCAGCCCAAAGTTGCAATAAGCAGGATATTTGGTCGAGATAATCATCCCCAGATATATTTGGCTAGTTTGCAAAACATTCCACTACCGGTATTCGTCCAGTGCGTCTTCACCAGCCCGAAGACTCATACTATGTGCGAACAGTGAGCAAAATATTTCGAGCTAATTTCTCAAGCTCAAGTTTTAACTTTCGAGGTCAAGTCTCGAGCTGATGAAGACGCGATTTGTAACTTCGGGATTATTTCCCAAATCAGAAATAGCGGGCTATTTGGCAATCTCGAGCTGATGAAAACAGGCCTATTGAGTTAATACACATACTTGTACTTTGACCCCAACTGAAATGAATACCAGGTACATGCATGTATGAATACTACCTGACCTGTCAAGTTTTCCAAACTGCAATGTGGGACAATCGTAATCAAGAGCCCATTAGAGCGAAGTGTATAAAGGCCAGGGGGGGGGGGGGGGGGGGGCTCCAGGGCGCCGTCTGAAGCGCCCGGTGGGGTTCCAGGGGGCGGAGTCCCTGGAAGCTCATGGGTTTTGGCACTTTTAGGCATGTAGGAAAGGGTATCCGGAGGCCTAAAAGTAAGGCTTTTTAATGCCAAGGGTTACAAAAGTTGGGCATCATTTGATTGACTGATTAATGACTAATTTAATTTTCTCAATATTTTTGTTTTATTTAATTTTTACAGATTTTTTTTTTCTCTCCAGAATGCGGGATTGTCCAACAAAAAGCGGGACACTTGGCAGCTCAGAGTTTTCTTAAATTTCGAATAAATTGTCTTTTTCATAGACCTCATACTAATTTCTAGCTCTGTTCAACCGGAGTTTGGACAAAACTTTAGGTTTAGTTAGAACACAAGCCTCTTACTCTAGGAGCCAGGAAAGAACATACCATATTCCAGGAGAATCGTCCGGTTGTCACTTTGCTCCCCTTGAGCGGCGGCACACTCGTAGTTCCCTGCATCCCCCTCCTGGAAGTCCTTCATAAGGAGAGTTGTTGACACGACCCCTTGGGTCACGACATCTTGGGTCACGACTTCCTGGGTCACCCCTCCCTCGGTCACCTCCCATTTGCCCGACGTATCGGTGGGTGCAAGGAGTTGCCCTGATGGACTGTACCACTTCAGCGTAGGGATGCTCATGTCGCGGAAGGACGCGGTGCACGACACAGTGTAGGCGTTGGCAGTGGAATTGTATCGTGGTTCCGTGATTGTAACGTTGACTTGGGGAACTGTGGAAGAATATTATATTTAAAAAAAAAAGTAGTTTTAAACCGATCATGTAGAAAAAGATTGTTTGTAATATTCCTAAAATGATATAGATATTAAAAATTTTGAGCATTGGTAGTGAAAACTGACATGTTTTAAGATAAACATGTACAGGGATATATCACACATTGCCAATTACAAGCAAAATACATGAAAAATCATGAATTTAACTTTTTGTTAATTTTTTGTCCATATCAAAGTGTCCCTCACATCATTTTCTTTTTTGTACAGAATCAACAGCAGGGTCGTGGAGATAAATTTTGAATAACACTTTGAACCGAGTGGAACAAAACTGTAGCAATACATGTCATGTTGAATGAATATGAAGACTGGCAGTACATATATTGGCAGTACAATAATTATCCCCAAGTAAGGGAGAGAAGTGTTATTACCTTCCCTTCTGAACATGCACAAAAAAGGGCGGGGGCAGGAGGAAGGAAAGGCAAGAAAAGGAAAGAGAAAGAAGAACAAAAATTGTATCTCAAACCACAGTTACCGGTAGGTTAAAATTTGGCCAAGAGAGCATATCTAGTACAGTCTATTTGGATAATCCGATACAGTTTTTTATTTAAGAATGAAAACCACTTTACAAAATGAATCATATTCACAAACTGTGGCTGGGGCATCTAAAGTATAGAGAAGTATAAGACAGGCCAACAGACATACCAAAATTTACCCAGAATGCAACATGGAAAACAACACACATGTATGCAATATTTTAGCAGTCATTATTGATTTTATTTAAACAGGCATTATTCATATTAATTTTGTAATCCAATATTTTTAAAAGATAATACACTCAATGTTTGATTTGGTTAAAAAGACTTCTCTTTGATTAAGATTGATGCTGATATACAGAGGACGCATTTATAATATGAATATCATCAATCAAAGATAAGCAAAATAATTACTGTGCTTTGGGGCTCTTACAATTTATAAGACAACAACAAATATTGTATTTGTCATATACAAACAACACTTTGGACTTGCAGTATTTTTATGTCACATGCAGTGTAGTCTATAAACCAAAATGTACCTTCAGGGTTTTCCATCAGTTTAAACGTTTCTATCAAATTTTCATAATTTCTAAACCCCACTGTATTTTCCTACTGCAATAAATGAATATTTGTTTCCTTTATATTAATTGCTTTATTTCATTATTGCTTTTTTATGATACAATGTTAAGAAGAAAAACAAATTCTAGACAGTTTCTCCCACAATGCTGACCAAGACTCAACATTTTCCTTCATACAGTGTAGTAGCATCCTGTTTATAAGCCATGCAGCCACTGCACTTGCCATAGTAACAAACACATGAAATGTAACAGGAACTTGGAATAAAATATTCATTTCCTTAAACTGGCAATGGCAAACTGAATCATTCAATAAAACCACACAATAGGCTATACAACTCTAGAAATTTCATATTCTTCAACAACATCTTTTGAGTTTCTCAATGAGGAAACATCATTGCTGGCACAGTAATAAAATTCATGTGACGCCACCGTCAACAGTTCTTTGTTATTTTAAAAACCACAAACACGCATGCAAAATTGAGCTTAGTCAGTGAGCATCTAACCATGTAAAATACCCATTTCACGCCACGAGGGCGAAATTCAACCATAAATTTCTATATTGCCCTAATAAGTGTGTACGTGTAAAAATATCATTCCTTCTAGCTGGTATAAATACATGTACATGTATGATGTACAGTTGACAACTAAATCATTCATATGTACCCTTACAATGCTTTGTATTGTTTCTAAGTATGTGAAAAATTAGTTTTTCCCCATCTATGTTTCTTCATAATGTGACATATTAAAGCTTACATCTACATGTAAAAGTATTCAACAAAATCCATACTTCAACCAGTTCAACTTTCGTTCTTGAGTAACAAAAAACACAAAAGTCATTGAATTTACAAGGGGTCAGAATAATTGAAATGTTAAATGTATGTTGAATAGGAAGTTTACTAATAGCTATGGACATTAAAGCGCATTTTTACAACAAAGCAAAATTATTTAAACCCAAATCTTACTCTTGAAAGTTAATTTGTTATAATTGTTCTTAGAATTAGTGGCCCAGCGGGAGTTAAGGTAAATTCTGATGTAGATTTCCTGCCTTAATTTGCTTTCATGGGGACTTAAAGGAAATAAGCTTAGGTGGGGAAAGAAATATTTAGCATCCCCGCCTCTTTCTTTTTTTTCTATGAAAAAACATGAAAAATATACTGCTAAAATGATCTTTTGCATCTTTCTCATACAGACCCCATATGTCATTTCCCCGAGTCCAAGTGGAGGCCATTTTGAAGAAGAAGAAGAAGCGAGAAAAAAAAGGGCCTCCTCTTTTTTTCAAGAAGGTAGGGCGCTACACATTTTTTCATAAATTTGGCCTTAATGATTGCATAGAATATTAACTAACCACACGATTAAATATGAATTTGATAAAAAATATACATGTATTATATTTATTGGATTCGCATGAGATTTATTTTAAAGTTTCTTAATTCCCTGGAGTAATCAAACCAGGCAAATATTTGTAAATTTGATAAAAATATGAAATACAATTGGGGGATTTTATAATTTTATGTGCACACCCAGTCCGACTCATTTTTACTCCACCAGGAGTGTTGAGCTATATTATTTTCAGATTAAAATTCACCATTTTCTTATGAGATTTTGATAAAATCCAATTTCCCCTCAGCTCCCAGAACTGAATATCACCTTTAACAAGGATATAAAATGATTAGGTGTGAACGAACTATGCCAATATTGCTTCGCCATTGCCTTTCATGAGGTCTATCACTATGTACGAAGTTACTTGGAACTGAAAAGTGGGGGATTCCCCTCTGAAGGCCATACATAACAAACCCTAATTCCAAGCAAGTACTTCATTGCATTGCATGTTACTTTGTCCGCACATTGTACTTGAGATCACATATAGTGTAGATTCACTTTCAGACAACTAACCCTTGAGGAGCATTTACATACTACATACTACATCTGCAATGTTATCAGTTCTGTTTACTATTTTTTTTCAGGCACTGAACATGTACGTCATAAAAGATAAAATGGTTAACACAAATGTCCATATATATTTTCAGAATGTAAACCATTTTCAAATACCACCCCCCACCCCTCCTAACATCATAGACAAAATGAAATGGTCTACACGCAGAACAATTTAAATATAGTACAGGAGGAATAACAAAGAACATGAAAATGTGTAAACAAACTAAATGTTAATTATACAGAACAGCAACAACAAAAATGGAATATCTTTCCCCAAATTCCATATTTAAATATTTTACAGAAAAATAATAGTAATTTATAGTGAAAGAAAGCATTGTTTGCATAATGTTCAGATGTGTACCTGTAGTATTATTCTGCAATGAAATACAACTATTGTGCCATCTGGGAACATGCAATATTTACAATGAAGAGTACATGCCCAAAATAGTTATTCTAATGCTTCCATTTCAAACAAAAATCATCATAATAATGTGTCTTAAAATGACTCAGTAAAAACTGCGTAATTTTTGTTCGAAATGTTACTTATTAATATATTCCTTCTACTGTACTAACCCTCTAACATGCAAAAAATCCTGGAAAAATTCTCAAACCACCAAGATATTTATAGTTTTCTTTGAAGGCGGCACTGTGCGACACCCTCTAACTGTAACTTCTCCCACCCATTTTTGAATTTTTCCAACCCGTTTTCCATAAAAATAAGACATAGGACAGGCTTTAAACAATCTTTTAATTCTTAAATGTCTGGTATGGTGTATAGAGCAAATTTATTGCTTTGTGGCGATGTACTGTACATTCATCTAAAATGTAATTAAATTGTAATAATATAGTTGGGAGAATTAAGGAATTGATCAGATCAGTTTTCCCCTATTCTTATTATTAATAATGGTGAACAATGTTACCAAGTCCCTTTAAAATGCAAATAGCACATTATTATGAAGGACAGGATAGTTTTTTGTGCCATGATAAATTTCGTCTATATGTACATAATTATCCTCAAATGCCATGATGAATATAAATACATGTACATGAATGTTGTATCACGTGTATGTGAATAAATTATAGCAAATTTTGATTATAACAAGAAAATGAAAGTGATAGTTCTACATTAGTTTAAAGCATTGTAAGGATAATATTTTTGCAAATTAGCAGACTTTGTCAAATCATAAATGTAATCATGACTCAAACATAACAGGATGAGGTCATCAAAAAAATATATTCAATTTCTTACAGTATTTTTAAACAGGAAGTAAATGCACAGTACAATGAACTGGCAAATTTGTAACAAAATTTGCAACAATTTAGAGGGAAAAAACAAAATGGAGGGAATTAAAAATCATTTCAAAGAGAATGTTGAGATCTGGTAAATATGAGAAATCACTTGTGAGGTTTCTCATCCAGTTTATTCCCACGTGACAGAATAACAGAGTAGCAACATGGCATGAATGAATTCCTTGAAATGCTAGAGCCCTGTTATGGCAGCTAGGCTAAAGCCGGGGTTATAATTAGTGCGCCTCGGAACAGAATTTCTAGATAGACGGCGCTATGGAAATGCCTATTATTATTATTTTTTATTATTAACGTCCTTTGAATTTTTCTTCAAATATGAATAGAAAAAGTTGCCAGCTCTGGCCTAAAATCTGATGTGTGTGTGTGTGGGTGTGTGTGTGTGTGTGTGTGTGTGTGTCAAGGGGGTGGGGTCCTTTGACAATTCTCATTTTCCAGTTCTCTCGAGCTTGATATTACATGTACATGTATGACTGAGAGCAGTGGCATAGCATGATGAATCCACCCATTGAGGATACACTGCGATGAAAGGGGGGAAACGGTTTACATTGTAACTCAGAAAATAAAATGCTTACATACTTCCATGGCTACTCATTTAGGGGTACATGTACATGTATGTGCGGATGGTCAAGTCATCTTCTTCTTCTTTTTCCTGTCCTTTTCCCCTTCTCCCGTTCTCCTTCTCTCTTTTCTTCCTGTTTCTTTCCTTTCTTCTTTTTGATTTTTTGTTTGTGCCCCTGTGCCCTCATGTAGCTACTCCACTGTCTGAAAGAATTCGTGAAATGGCCATGTAATACTTTCATGTGCTTGATTGTGTTCTGTATGTATTGTGGTTACAAAGCAAGGATGTGAGTTTGCAGCAGTCTGTATAATTGGAAAAGCTCTAGAATTACGAGTTAGGGTATGACATGTTCATGAATAGAGTTTTGTAATGTTAAGCATTCCAGAAGCCCTCATGGATGGCAGACGAAGGGGGGTTAAAACTTAAAAGCCGCCCAAAGCACATAGGGACATTGTGAGAGGCCACATCTGGGTGACTACATGTATCTCTCTGCCTGTTTACCTGCAGGGGATTGGGTGGTTGGAGGATTCTTATTCGTGTAACATGCCCTGGATGCAGCAGGGGTTTCACCCCGAGGGTCAGCTTGACGAGGGGAGCACCAATAGGGACATGTTCCACCCAGGCGATAGCACGGTAATTCCTGATAGAAATCACTCAAGATTAGAAAGGCGGGGCAGGGGGAACATTCAGTACATGCACTGCCATCCCAGAACTTTCTGTAAAAGGTGGACGAAAGCATAAAAGGAAATAAAGAAATAAAGAAAAAGCCATGCAGGTTAAAATTTGGGGTGCACGTGCAATTCTACCTGGTGGCGAGGGGGTGGTCGGCGGGCACGCGTCTACGCCGGGGTTAGATCTTGACGCCGACTCCACTGAGCACCAGTTAGGGCAAAGTGTTTTGAACTTCTTGCACTCATACATGGGGGAATAGTCCTGGCTTGTGCCCAGAATGACATCTTTATCGCAGGGAGAACAATCGCGACACGCTTCGTAATTGGAGTCCCAGTACTGCCTACAAGACGAATCAACAGTAAAAATGGAAAGAGACGTATCACAGAAATTAATGTACAGATACATGTATATATCTAATAAAATATATAAGATAATTCATGGTGAGGTTTTGTGAATTATCCCTATCATTCGTTCAGTAATATCATATTTGCCAGAGAAAATATGGTGTACATGCTCAGTTTATCAGCGAAAACCACTACACAAGTATAGATAAGGCAACCACTGGACAGAACACACAAGGGCAGAAAATTTTAACTGAATTGACTGTGTCATATAGAATATCCCACATTTATTATTAAATTCAATATTCTACATGGGTTTCAAACTCTTCTGCCCTCATTCAAAATAAGTGACATTGAGAAAAGAACGCCTTACTGAGATGCTGTGACTTTTTAAAAGCCAAATAAGTTCTGTTCTAGGCGTATTGCTGTAGCATGGTATGCTGTATCATTTATAACTATGAAATGAGTCTATGGACATTTTCCAAACGATGTCAAATGAATGACCTCCCCCCCCCCCCCCCAAAAAAAAAAGAAGAACTATTAGGCGTCTCAATTGGAAATTATATCTTTCCATCTCGCTTAACAAATTCCACACTTGAAAAGGACCTTGCTTGCATAAAGTTTAAGAATGATTGAGGTAAATACAGATGTGCATTGTAATGCCTGATTTGACAAGTACTGGAATAATACATACAAATACTTCTACAATCATGCAGCAAAATAGAATATTGACTATAAATATGATAACATAATAAAATACAATATAATCTCTAATATTAATAAAATAGAATAATATGGCAAATGGCAAAACCATGACTTACCCATAGCGGCAGTCTGTTACTGCTAGACACGGCACAATAAAAACAAACTGATTTGAGAGAAAAGGAGAAACATCAAGTAAAATTCTGATCCTTCATGTTATAAAAAGAAAGGTGTTGTTGAGATATGAGATGGTAAATTGCGTCAGGTTTTTTAAAAAATCACGTACATGATGTATTATGCTTTATTTCTGCATCTTATAATACAGAACTCAGTGAAAACTCAGTACATGTACATGTCTACAGGTGTACATGACATTACCGGTAGTTTCCTATACATACATCATTTACGCATAAAATAAAAGGTGTTTTTTTTTTTTCCTGGCAGTTTAATCATCATGGCATACATGTATGTGAACAAGCCATATGGGCTCGTTCAGATGGGGGATTCCCCCCACAAATAACCCTTCCAAGCAAGTACATGTACATGGATGAATGTTTAGGACCTACACTACATGTGCATTTCTTGTCCCACTTGTAGGTTTAAAAAAACACATTCCTGTTTCATGTGACATCCCAATTGAATTGAATTGAATTACAAGTGCAACTTTTTTTTCCACTTGCCCTTCCTCAGCCCAGCATGACTGAAGGCCATAATATTATGAATTTGTTATTTTTTCAATTGAATGAAACATGTTTAGTTGTCAATTTGGGCACATCACACAGAGACAAGTAGGCCTAACCTGATGTTTCACTGATGACAACTTAAAATATTCATAACTTTCCTAATTTTTTTCATTGGATATTGCTGAAACTTTCACTGATTTGTTTCTCTCATTTTCTGCTTTTATTAAAACTACAGTACCGGTAAGTTATATCAGGGTAAACTTCCCCTTGAAGCGAATAGGAAAAGCCACTTGGCCTAATGTCTATACAATATACAATACACTAGGTCTGTCTCCATCAGACAGAAGTTGCAAAATAACCCGCTATTTTAACTATCCCGATCTCAAATTAGCCAGCTAATTTGCGTCCTCATCAGCCCGCAGTTGCAGTTAGCAGGCTATTTGGTCCAGAAAATATCCAGAGAAATCTTGGTCTTGTTCCCAAGATAACCCCCTATTTGAAAAATAGCCGGCTAATTTGCACCCGTCTTCATCTACCGGTAGTTTGTGATGAGTGTATCGGTCTGGTGAAGACGCAATTTCGAGCTTCGGGAAAATATTCCATGTCTGAAAAAAGCGGGTTATTTTGCAACTTTGGTCTGATGAAAACAGGCCTACTGTGATATTTTTACAATTTAGGGGATATATCCTTAACCCTTTTGGGACAGTCATTCCGCCTTTTGTGGTTTGGCCCAGTAACTTTTGGTTTCGGAGCCCTAAAAACGATAACAGATGCATGAAAAGAAAGGGCAGACATTCCTGCACATGCTGTGTCAATTTTGGCTGCATGACCACATTGCGTTGAATGCATTCAATGCTTAGAACTATAAAAACAAAAATATGCTTTGAAATCCTTAGTTAGCAGCACATTGTACTGTATTCAAGAATAAAAAGTATTGTTTTTCAATCAAAATTGGCTGACATTTTAAAACTTTTTGGGCAAAATGTGTACCCATGTGTATTGTTTTCAGAGACATTGCATATTTATTTGCATTATATAAGAACAATGTAGCGTTAAAAGAAAAATAGTATCGTTGCCAATTTGGTATACAAAATGTGATAAACTAGCAATGTAACAAAAAACCTAGTCCTGAAAGAGAGGTAACCAGCTTGAAACTGAAAGAGAACAATTTACTTACCAAGATTACTAGTACCACTAGGTTAAAAGGTTTCCTGAGTAAACATAGCGCCATTGTCTTGGAAGTGTGATCTCTCAGATTCTGATTAAACTGCTTACCGGTATGTGTATACTGGAGTTCCTTAAATGATAAAAAATAAAGTGATAGATTAAAACATTAATAATGAAATGAAATTTGACCTCAACAGTGCCGATAATCTTGGCAATGACTCAATGAATTGACGGCCCTAAAAACGAACACAGAGTTCATCTCTCCCTCCCTCCTTTTTTCTTATTGATTCAAAATGTAAACTGGCAACAACAACAAAAATTTACAATATGCTGCTCAAGGGAGATCAAAGACCAACACACAACTCCCCTCCCCTCCCCCCCCCTCCCCCCCCCCAATTCAAAAGCAATCACGACACACAAAACAGACATGCCTCAATGGCCCAATTTATGGTGTATAAACAAAGTAAATAAAAATTGGATCATGCGCATGAAACACTTTGTGATACACTCAATTGCCTTCAACCACCGAAAATCTTACAGGACTTAAAAACTTAATATTTGTGTAGAAAAATACGGTTTATAATAGTGAATACAAAAGCTCGTCATAAAGCCATACCATGCACAGACTTGAATCTGGCCCAAAGTATGGCGCAATTGGAACACACAGATTAAATACAGGAACAGAAAGATCTATTTAGACAAGAAAGATTTAATTAATATTTCTATTTATCGAAAAAAGTAGGCTGCTAATGTGCTAGGCTAATTGGTGCCAAGTGCCAACTGAAAATTCTCATTGACTCTGAGACATGTACATGTAGTATGTTCTGTAGAAGAAAAGAAATTAATGAAATTAATTCCTGATGTGAACTAATCAAACTGACTATTACAGCAGTTCATACATGTACACGAATGGACAAAAAGTGTATCAAAGCATGGACCTACTAAGAAGTAGGACCATGATATCAAAGTGATACCAGTATGCATATTGCCTGACTAAATCAACATTCAGACATGAACGTGTCAAACTAGTCCAAAGTCCGTTGGAAAAATTGTTCTTCATTCAGTGCAGTATGGAATTGTACAACGCCCTTTAATACACTGGTAATGGAACAATAGGTATGGTGCATAGCACATTCAATTATACATGTACAAACAGCAGTGTTTTTCTGCCCTTTTTCAATACCAAGTTTCACTTCATCCTGATCTGAAATACATCACAAAATAATTGTTCATACACTCTGAAACTTGTCTAGTACTACATGTACATGTATACACACACCTACATGTATGTCCTACGGGCATGTGTGTTTCTAACTATTAAAAAAATGCCACCTTAAAGGGATCCGGTAACTTTGTCTCAGATTCTGAAAACATATTCTGGATTTAGCTCATGATGCAATGATAATTATAAACCTTTAGGTCAGTCAGGAACGCCGTGACTTTTACAAGCCGATCGCCTGTCTAATTATCAAGATATTTATGATTGGAATTATAAATTTTGAAAACCGTTCGCCTGACGGTTTTCATAACACTACAGTCTATTGGGGAAAACGAGTATGGTAAAACCGGTCACTCAAAGATTTTTACTTTTTTGAGGCACTTCTTGATCATTTTGAAGCGCAATTTTTTTAGGGCTTCAATATTACATCATATCACAGACACTGATAACACGTACATGTAGGGCCGTGTATCTCAGATTTAACATTGTTAAACGATCCCTTTAAATATGTTAGAAATGTTTTAATCAACACACTTCAAAACTATGTTTTTTTTTAAATGGAAAAGTACTTGGGCAAGTACGGAAATCATTGAAGTAAGTATCCCATATAACTGGTAAACTATGACATACTGATCTCTGGAAAAAGGTAAATTTGACTTTTCATAAACGAAACAAATTACTTTTACGAGTATAAATGAAAAACAAATTACTTTTACTATTCACATTCAACGTGGGCATCCCGCCGCCAAATGTACTTGAATATTAGGATATTCACTATTCAGGCATCTCTTTGCTATCCTGCATTCCTGCTGCTTAATGTTGCGAGAGTGTGAAGCAAACGAGCGGTAAAAGTGGAAAATTTATATCAAAGATTTTAAAAATATATATCTTGGCAGCTCGTTGTCAGATAGAACGATCTTTGGGCACCTTGTTGCCAAAATATGGACGTATTCAGGCACATGTAGCTACCTGAAATCATCCTGTTTCTAAATAATTCGAGTGAGCAAAGCAAGTGAGGAAGAAATACACTCTTAATCTTTGAAATTACATACATGTACTCCAGCATTTTCTAGTATTTGGTGTTTCACAAAATCAATGTTTCTCTTTTGACATTTTATGATGCTTTCAAAGACTGGAAACTGATGTAATAATTTAAATGTATTTATTTGCAAACTTATTGTGCATTCAACAAAATGTTTGCACTTTTGAGTTTGAGCCTTTTACTCAGGGTTAAAACGTACGAGAATGCATAAATCATTTTAATGCCACTGATTTTACTGTTATATTTTCACTGAAATCTGTTTCTGCATGTACATGTAAAGAGCATACATAATTGTGTTTTAATGTAGAATGGTTCATACATTCAGCGTGCATGAGTACAGTGAAACCAAAACAGAGAGACCTACATGTACATACCATAATTAACGGTGTATAAACCGCACCTTTTTGCCGCCGAAAAAATTCAAAGTCGGGGGTGCGGTTTATACACGGTACTCCCCCCAAAAAAATGAAAATAAAAATAAAATATTTTATGACGAAAAAGAGGGGTGCGGTTTAAACATGAGGGCGGTGGTTAATACATGAGGGCGGTTTATACAACATTAATTACAGTAAGACAATGCAAAATGCGGCCTTTACAGACAGCTGGTCTTAAAACATGATTTTAAATGGTCTTTGAAAAGTGTTTTTTATTCATTTTTACCTCCTTAACTATTTTCACATTTGGATTTCCTTGTTTTTTATCTTGTTTGTTATGATCATGAATCTTGTTATATTTGATTACTGTTATCATTTTTATTGGGAAGTTTAAACCTTTTTCCTGCATCCCTAGATTCCCTAGACATGTTTGGTTTTTTACTGAATGATTGAATAAATACAATACAATTATACAATTTACAAAATCACAGGTTTCCATTAACAACTTTCAATGAAAAGCATCGCTTCAAGGGAAACAAAAAATGTAGTAATTGACAGGTGGTCGATCTAGAAGCATACGTGTACATATGTAGGTTGATACAACAGCAGGTTTGACTGTAATAAGAATCAACAACCAAACAATAGGCATTTATAATGCAACACATCTGTCATTCCTAAACAATTAAAAACATATTAACTCATTACACATGTACACTGTACAAGGTCAAGCACAGCTATCAACTATTTTTTGTAGAATGGCAGGAGTCCTGCACACAAAATTTGTGTTTTCTCTTGTAGTGTGGTACTGATTGCCAAAAAGTTAAAGCCATTAATTACCTGTAGGCTCATGTGAAACCTTGAATGCTTGCAATTACCAGAGGAGTTGATATATTCTAAAGGTCTTCCACAAGATAATGAATAGATGCAAGGGTGTCGATTTGTATCTGTGGATGGGGGGGGATGATAGGTGCCAAAATATTTTCGGCAATGGATCAAATCAATCAAGAGGTAGAAGCGTGTGGCAAGTTGCACCCCTCCCAAGCGCGTAGCCAGGATTTCATTTTAGGGGGCGGTAGTGAGCACGCGAAGTGCGGTCCCTAGGGGGTTGCGTGCAGGGAGGGGGAGTTCCCCCCCCCCCCCGCGAAGCGCGGAAGCTTTGACGTTTCACCAAATTATTAGAGAAAGAAGATGATTCGTTGGACCGTTATCGACTCTTAATCCTTGTTTGAATCAAGTTCTCCTTCTTCCGCGCATAGCGCGGAAGCTCTGACGTTTCATTAGATTATTAAAGACAGAAGACGATTTGATGTACCATTCTCGACTCTTAATCCTTGTCTGAATTCATTTTCGCCCATTCCTGGGCGAAGCGCGGAAGCTTTCACATAATAGTGAAAGAAGACGATTTGTTGTATCGTGTCCTTCATGAACTCAGTTCCCCCCCCTACCAAAGAAAGCGGAAGCTTTAACGTTTCAATAAATTTTTACTCTTAATCCTTGTCTGTATTCATTTTCGCCCATTCGTTTCATTAAATTATTCGTAAAAGAAGACGCTTCGTTGTATCGTGTACTTTGACGTTTCATTTGATTATTAAGCTTAATCTACGTCTGAATTCAGTTGCCCCCTAACAGCTTTGCCCTTTTCACTGAATTATTAGAGAAAGAAGACGACTCATTGTACTGTTCTCTATATTAATCCTTGTCTGAATTCAGTTTCCCAACTGAAAATAATTTGTGTTACAAATAAGTTGTGACATAATAATCTTTCTCCAAAAATGAAAAATCTTTTAGGAAATATCAGGAAATAAAATGAGTGAAAAAAACAAAAATAAAGATACAATGACGTGAATTTTAAAAAGGGTGAACCGAAACAACATAACAACTAGAGAACTATTTTATAAGTCATACTTATATCCGAAAATCTTTCTCCTTGTCTCCGATCTCATCACAAAATCGTCACTTAGTTCATCTATGATGCTGTTGTTTGAACAAATTGAATAAATTCATCAATTCCTGATGAAGCCGTATGAGCGAGAATTCAATTTATTCTTGTCTCATATACGGTTGTCTTATTTACTTCGTATATATGTATGTATTATGAAAATGAGATAGCAAAATGTGTATATTGATGATCATCTTGCGAGTAATAACCATTAACTACTCTCATCGGGCTCTCATCCTTAATTTTTCTCTTCATTTTTTTTTTTTTTTTTGATGGTGAATTATTGGGGGGGATGATTGTACAGGCCATCCCCCCCCCACCTGAAATATTGGGGGGGGGGGATATATCCCCCCCAACTACCGTCAGTCATATAGACACTGGTATACTACCAAAGAGACCAGCAAGTGTTGAAACTTTCATGCACCAATTACAGTTTTAGAGTTTATAAGGCCGCGTAACACAAATTAAGAGTTTCTTTTTGGCCGCTGCCTCCTTTAGTTTACTATTAACTATTCAGAAGAAAAAGAGGGGAAAAAGAAAAAAAAAAAAAAAAAAGGGGGAAAAAAAGCAGATCGGATGAACGTAATGCGCATGCGATAATTGTAAGCTAAAGTAACTTCTACATGTACACTTCCTCACAGGTTTCACGGCAAACCGCTGCACAATTTACAATATAATTGCATACCATACCAACAAAGGGGTGTGGGCGGGCCAGCGTGCGTGAAGTTAGCGACCATAATAATGGTCATCATCGGCATCCCATGGACTACTAACAGGAATTTAATGAGGATCTGAGATTACAGTCGATAACTTCACGCATTGTGAGGCTCGCGCGCCCCTACCCCTTCCGTCGGTATGGTATGCAATTGTATTGTAATTGTGCAGCAGTTTGCCTTGCAACCTCTGAGATAGTGTGTATTATAATTAGTGCTATAATGCAGGTGTCAATTGTATGACCCACCCTATGGACCCCGGGGAAGGTGCGTCATGGTTGGGTCATTTACCATCAAGGTGTGACTCAGGGTACCGTCATTTTACTCCTATGGTCAGTCACAATATTGACGGTGGGGTGTGTCGATGTCAGTCACTTTACATAGGTGCGTCACTGAATAAAGTACAGTGTATTCAAATGACAGTCAAAATCAACAACTGGTGCGTCATAATTTTGACCGAGGTACCGTCATTGGTAGCCTGAAGTTCGTCATAGTTTTGCCGCATATGTGCGTCATGGTATAGTAAAATCCGACGCACATTAGACAAGTGACGCACCATCCCCGGGGTTCATGGGGTGGGTCATACAATTGACAGGTGCATAAGTCAGACGCCACGTTCGTGTTCAGCAATTTATCACCCGAACTTGGTTAGGTTCGAGGTTTGGTAATATGATAGCAAGCAGCGTTATAGCAATATAGCTACGGTGGTCGGCACTGGGCGGGCCGGCCAGCCGGGCCCGACCAGCACTGAGGACTTCTGCCCACTCCTGATGAAAAACACTGCTTCCGACCAGCATGAATTTCACATTAAAAAACTGGTCTAAAGTTCTAAACCTAACTATTTTTGAAGAAAAGTAGTAATTACATTCGTATTTCGATCTTGAATCATGTTTTATTTGCAATTTTAAAAGAATCATGTTTTCAATTGTCAATAATGATATTTTTTAAAGATTTGCTGAGAAGGTTGTTGTCTTACGAGTCATGAAAGCTGCCATCTTGAATAGCAGACTAGGCTCGCCGATGTTTTTTATAAGTGTTTATTTTCAATAGGGAATATAATAAAATCTCTATTTTTCCTAAATAAATACATAACATACTATAATTTAGATTAATTTCATTATTTATATTGTAAAATTGTCCGATATTGATACAATTAAAATATTAATTTTTTGGTTGAATGGGTTTGAGCTGAATTTGTTTTGATCAGCGCCTAGAACGCACATGTATTCTTGTTTATTGCTTGCGATCACGACGTAGCAGAGGGCAGGATTTGGGATTTAAATGGCACTAGTGAAGTCGCACCCACCACTGGATAGGCATAAATCACAAAGGAGGAAAATGGGGGAAAAGTAAATATAAAGTGAGCAATCATGACATGAAAATTAGGTACAAAATGACAAGTTAATTAGCTTGCGAAAACGTTTACATTTTTCTGCCGAACATCCAAACCAGGCCTTCGCGTTTGGTTCAGTTCGGAATCGGAAGTGCCATATTCGGCGGTTCGGCTACAGCACTAAGTTAAGTTACTAAGTAATTATAATGTTTTTGTTTCTAGGAAAAATACTCCAAAAAAGGTAAAGAAAATTGACACGAAATGGGTAAGAAATATAACAACTTTATATCATAACCATTATTTGAACAATTGAAGATTATGTTCATTTTTGGTATGTTTCAGTAGACCTCTAGGGTACATTCATGCCAGAGTTACGGTAAAAATGTGGATACGAAGTACACTAGCGCTCACTACGACTGCACTGGTACGAGTACGAGTAGATGAGATCAAGACGAGTGCAGACCTTCCTTGCCGAGGCCGAGCCGAGCCTTTTGTCAGCGTTTGTGGCTGCCCGAGCTCTGCGGTACTTCTGCCAATGCTTACGCCTAGCTCGAATACCATGCGCATAATTTGTCGACGACAACAATACATATTTATTACAAGATTCTAACTGACAACAATTAAATTACAGATCAAAATATATGTTAATATACTTACATGTATTAACAATACATTGTATTAACAGTTAACATTGGCAGTTATGTTCCATTGCGGTTCAGTCTGTCCCGTTTTGTCAGAATCTCATCTCCGGTCTTGAACTCAGTCATACTTGTCAGAGCTATTTCGCATCTCGTGATTTCTGTCTACACGATGACTGGAAGCAGTACTGCACTGGACTGGTTGGGCTCACACAATCGTGTATTAAATATCCCAGCGCGGGCATTAATGCAAATTTGAGCATTCAGTTTTCAATTAAAATTACATTTTTTTAAAGGAAGACTGATAGTTTAATATTCATATATTTCTTTTGTCTTCTTCGATTAATACATTTGACCATCTATTAAAATCGAGCACATTGTTTAATTACTATTGCGGAAGGATTATATCGTGCTCCGGCTCCCTAAAATAAAATCGGGGAATTCCCCTTTTATCTTCACTGCATGACCACTGTGGGTTGGGTGGGGGGCAGGGGGCAGGGGGCAGGGGGCAGGGGGCAGGGGGCAGGGGGCAGGGGGAGGTATAACCAAGGCGGTTCCTCCTCCGCCACCGTTCCCCGGCACCGTTCTTCTTCTTCTCCTTCTTCTTCTCCTTAAATCTTCTTCATCCTTTTTCTTCTTCTAGTATTCTAGCTATTCTAGCTATAATGCAGCCTATCTAAGTTAAAGACAGGCCAAGAGGCCGAGACATTACAAAAATGGGGGTGTGTCATTTTTCTTCGAGTATACCCAGTGGCGTAGACAGGTTCGTACACCTGGGGGGGTGACTCAGGGGCGGATCTAGCTTTTTGCTAAGGGGGGGGGGGGGTTGACCAAAATAATGACGATGCGGAGCATCGTCCACGAGCCGCGAAGCGGCGAGCCGATTTTTTGGGGGGTGTTTATTTGAACCCCGTAAGTGATGTTTTCCTGGCATCTATTAACACAATGGAGACCATAAAAAGCAGTGCATGATAACGTCTTTTTAAATCAAGTAACAGTTAAATACACAGTTATATCCAGAGTTATCATGTGTTTGGTTAAGTTACCAGATGAGTTGAATATCTTCTCACAATATTTGCACTTGAAAAGGGTTTCTCTCCAGCGTGCGTTCTTTTTTCTTTCTTTTTTTTTTTTTTTTTTTTTTTTTTCCTTTTTTTTCTCGGTTTTTTGGGGCCGCCCAGGGGGGGGGGGGGGGTTTAAACCCCCTAAACACCCCCCCCGTAGATCCGCGCCTGTTTAATCTTGTGGTTATCTTGTGGTTTCCAAACCAAAAGATAACCACAAAATACTTGTAAGATTTTCTTTTTTTTACCGTCTGAATTGGCTTTCACCGTGTGAATGCGGCTAATAACAATAAACACAATTACAATAATGATGAGGATTATTATTATCATCATCATCATTAATCATTAATCATTAATCATCATTCCCCAAAACCTGGGGGGATGATTGTACATGCCAATCCCCTCATCCCCCCCCCCCCCCCCCGTTGTCTACGCCCTGAGTATACCTGTACATTCAAGACTGCCACCGGCATGCGCGGCACCACGATCTGCTGCTTCTTATCCTAAAACCAAAGTCAAGCAGCTTCTCGGCTTTAAAGTGCAGTTGTTCTCTTTCATCTCTGCCCATTTCTTTCAGCATTTCTTTCGTTTGTACACCTCTCCCTGCCTCTCCTGCCTCTATAGTCTATGTCTCTGTCTGTTTCTCTCCCTCTCTCTCTCTCTCTCTCTCTCTCTCTCTTTGATAATCCATATGTTACACAAATACATCGTGATTTAATAGCACAGAATAATCAAAGACACGGAATGATTTTGTTAATGACAAAGTAAGTCAGGCGGACCCATGTGAAAGGTTACATTTAAGCCTCGAAACCCCCATTTTAAGGGTCATTTTGGAAGAAGAAGAAAAAATACAAATTTTTCAAAACTTTGGAAAAACGGACCCATGTTTAATGACATATTTGTAAAAAATTGGACCCATGTTCAGGGATATTTTGTGAAAAAGCGACCCCCGTATCCACGTGTGTTTCGATATGAGAGTATACCCATGCCGATCACTGACCAACTCTTCTATACATCCCGTAAATATGTAAGTACAGGCCTGAATTCACAAAGGAGTTTGACTGCATGCCCACGCTGAGCATTTTATTCACTGCGGCGCATCACGGTGGGAATTCCCATCGAAAGAGTTGCACAATAAGTAAAGGGGTTGCCCCAATTCGGGAATGTAACGGAGGAAAAAGACAGGTGCCTCGACCATTGACATCTTGATAACAGGAGTCTTTATTTGTGTATATTTAATTCCTGCAATTACGGGCATTTACTATTCGGGGGGGGGGGGGGGGAACTGTGTAATGCGCCTCCGTTATTATATTTTTTTGATCGACCGCAATTAATCTTTTCCACTTACACTATTTTTTTGCTGGTATAACAACCGAATTGATTATTGATTAATGATTGAATATTACTGATTTACTCGATTGACTGACAGAATTATTGTCGACTTGGCCGATCTGTTTGTTATAATAAAGAATATCATGAGTACCTGCCATTGGCGTAACGAGTGGGGCGTTTTTTTATTTTTTTATTTATTTATTAACATTTATTTCCTTCTCAACAGTACAATATGAAGCACAATGTATATATATACATGATATATGTAACAATTATTTCAACATAGAGTATACAGTAAATAATTCAGATACGGAAGGAGGCGAAAACCCGGAAAGCATAGCTTGAGTTGGGAACGCCCAT
>JAVYIG010008665.1:0-86870 GCA_035222895.1 Strongylocentrotus droebachiensis | reverse complement strand
TATACCTTCTCTATCGCTGAAACCCAAGGTTAAGCCAAATGTTCACTCAATTGGACCAAAGCCTAGTGACCTTGATACTGATATGCCACTTAATAATTAGAACCGTGGGGGGAGGAGGGAGGGGGGGGGGGGGGGCAGGTTGAAGCCATACGTTGAATGGTTGCGTAACAAAAAAAAAAAACCTTTGATTACTCAAATTTTACTCATTTTTATTAGATATTGCTCACTGCAGCTGCAGCCAGTATAGTACAGTCGAGTCGAGTTGAGACGATTTATTCGCAAATTGGCAACACAAGGTCCACATCATTGGTACCGTCAAGCTTGAACAGGCCCTCGCCTCGATTTAATATTCCTCATAAGGTGAGCTCTTTGCTAAGCTTTATGATTTATTGGTTAGGTTGTTTGTTATGTTTATGAAAGTAGAAGTGAGTCTACCTAATTTGTATTGTATAATGACGTGTCAAGCATTGTGAATATGGCCGCGCTCCGTTTCGTATGTAGCTGTTACAGTCCCATGTGTAGTATTTGGTGTAAGAAGATGGTGTCTCTGAGCTCTGTGTGTTGTGTGTTCTTATCATGTTCATGTGTTCTACTTTCAGTTTCACATTTTGAATGTGTTGTGCGTGTGAAAGATTGTGAGACTTAAAGTTGGAGCAAAGACTAGATCTAGTTTATGATAATGACAGATTATGAATAAATAACACTAGCAGTTTAACAATTAACAACAATCAGGATTCAGACTTGGTTGGAATCTCCAGCAGTCCAGAGTTCTTTAAAATTTTGTTGTCTTTGACATTGACTCTTTTTCGCACCGCATCTGTGTAATTAAAATTTGACGGGGCTGAGAGTGATGTAGGAGTAGAAGAAGAAGAAGAAGATAAAAAAGAGAAGAAAAAGAGGAAGATGGGGAGGATTCCTGGGAGGAGGAGTGGCAGCAGCAGCAATACAACTAAGATCTGGAATTATTATTTGAAAAAAATAAGAGAAGGAGAAGAGGAGGAGCAATACAACTTCTGACATAGACTGATAGAGCTACAAAATAGAATAAGAAGAGAAGAAGAACAGGAAGAAGCAATAAAAGCAGGAGTCAGGCCTTAAATTTCGTCATTTTTAGGGCAAGGCCAGTTTGGCCTCATATTTTTAAGGGCACCTCATATTTTAAGGGCACCAAGGCCAAAATATTTTTACAAAAAGGGCATCGAGGCCAAAATATTTTACAAAAAGGGCATCGAGTATGAGGCCAAAAAAATTGATTCTATTTTTGTTAGATGTCATGTGTATTTTATGAAACTTGTGCGGGATCAATTTACCATGACTTTTAGCACCAGCTTCTTCACAGAATGTATAAAGGTCTACGGTACATACAAACAAGGCGGCGGCCCGCAAGCCTTAGATTTAGCAGCCAGGAGCAAGGGGCAATTTGTTTTTTAAGTTGCCCCTTGCCCACGGGAATTTACCAGAGCAAGGGGCAATTTTCCAAAAACAGAGAGGCCCCTTATCTAATCATAAGTTCAAAGAGAGTCTACAATGTTAATTTCATTAAATGTGAATAGAACGATCAATTTAATAACTTTTTAATCTTAACAATGTGAACAGGAAAGATTGATTAAGAACATCAAACTTGCACATTAAACAGTATTTTAAAGTAACTAAAAATATTGATGAGCAAATGAATAAATAAATTGTCAATTTCACAAACATCGAAAGTCAGAAGGACTTGGCAAGTTTACCGGGCCGGGCCGGGTATCCCAAATCGAAATCGCACCTCACACACAAACCTTCCGCCACACTCTCGGTAGTAGGAGCAAATTTGAAGAAATTATCTTTTTAACTGTTGTATAGGGTCTAGAAAGGTCTAAATAGGGTCTAGGCCTAACTAATGAAATAAGATGTAAAAATGTCATTAGACATTCGACAGCAGAAAGTGACACGCTCAGCTCAGTTGCGTTCACGAAACCAAAATCATACCTCGCACACACACTCTCGCCACTTTTGGTGGGAAGCTGTCGGGCTGGAAGTTTGCCAGCGAAACCGATGCACCCTCGGAGATAGCGCGTAATTTTACCGGGACGCGAAACGTTCGTCTTGGGAAGCTGGCGGGGTAGCTTTTTGAAGCTAGGTCGGCTGGTGGCAAAATGAGAGTAACTACGATCGACAACATCGTAGGTGTTCTTAACTTATTAATAAGATAATTCTAAATTCTATTTGAGATAAAATAATAAACTAGACCTACAAACAAACCTCGACAGATCTCTAATGACCATTTGAATGCTTGTTTATTTCTCCATTTGACGATTTGTTTTCTTGATCCTGGCCTTCGATTTGTACGTAAATTCTACGTACGTGCGTGCGTCAACAGCATGCATGTTATCAAGCGATCGCATGAACGTACGTACGTGCGCTAGCGCATTGCCTATATAATAACAAAGGGCGCATTTTCACGGCACTTGCGCCTTATTAAAGCACTAAATACGAAGCTAGAAGAGAGCTCGTGGGCGGCAAACTGTTCGTGATTCGTGTATTTTTACTGTTCTAATAATTTATGGGCGCATTTTCACGGAAAACACTTGCGCCTTGCCGTCTAGTTTTAGATGATTATGGGCGCAATTGGTGGTTTTATGGGCGCAATTGGTGGTTTTATGAGCGCAAATTTCAAAAAAAGGGCACGTCCAGTTGGAAAAAAAAGGCACGACGGCCAGTTTGAAAAAAAGGGCACGGCCTTTTTGGCCGTGAATTTATCTTTTTTTGGGAGGGCACCACGGCCAGTCATAGGGGCATCGACGGCCTGGCCGTCGATGGCCGTCGATTAATTTAAGGCCTGAGGAGTAATGCTACAAAAAAAAAAGACTTAAAGTCACAGAGAAGTCAGCTCTCATGGGGAATTCGACACCGTTCGGGTGTTTACCCAATAACAGGTGTTGTCAATCACCAGGGTTAGCCTCGAGTTTTATGACCATTAAACCTTATGTAATGCTTTGCTTTTCCTTCGCCCGAAGAATCTTCGAGCATGCTCCGAGAGACTAGGGGATAATTCTTGACGGGCCAACGGGTTTGCTGTGTGCAGATTTGTACTCCCATTAATGGTATTTCCACCAAATCTGGTGTCAGCGAATTATGGCCTTCTGCACATGAAAACTGACTACCCACTCCCTTTAAGAGAAGAGAAGAGGGAGGGAGAGGAAGAAAAACAAGAGCAAGAAGAAGCAGAATAAATAAGGGGAATAGGACGAGAAGAAGAAAGAAGAAGATATAGATGAAGGTGAAAAAGGAGTAAATACCTGTACTAGGAGAAGGAGAATACGAAACAAAAAAAGAAAAACGAAAAGAAAGAGAAAAAGAAGAAATTCTTAGAAGAAGAAAACAGCCAATCATCAAACATATTTTTGTCAGTGGGCTGTAATTGCACAAAGTTTCTTTGCTCACTTTTTTTGTCTTAAACCTCTTGTGCTAGTGAAATAAGAATATACATGTATGTGGGGATTGTTTCGTGAAACTGTCATAACTACAATATCACAGACATCTCAATGCTGTCGCTCGACTTTCCTGCAAAGTGCATCAGAAAACCGACTTTGCCATGACTAGCGAAAACTTCCTTGCCGGGCCAACAATTCATTGACTCCAAACCTGTCATATCTTTTTAGGATCTTGATTCATCTTGATTCTTTGATTTACCTCCATAATTTTAAGTTTTCAATTACCGGTATATATGTACTTTTTTTTTTGTATTTCAATTCCCACATTTTATGTAAATCAATTATGTTATATCCTATTATTATTATTCAAATATTTTATATTTGATTTTTCAATAAATACAGAAACATCTGCCCCCCCCCCAAAAAAAAAAGGAAGAAAAGAAAATTATCATAATTCATAGGCAACTTTTGTAATGTGTTTTTTTTTCATATTGTGTGACCATACATATTGTATCATTGTATTTGTATTCCCATCTGTTTTACTTTGTTTTATTTGTTGAAGAGTTTCGTTTGTATTATGTTTGTTTTTTTTATCTTAGAGTTGTTGCCTTTTAATACAATCTCATGTTCTGCAAGGTTGTTTTTTTAAAGCAAATCAGTTTAAAGTCGAATATTGATGAAATAATACAAGATTTAGATTTCCTGTGTACAACAGAAAACCTAAATTATGTATTCCAAATTTCCAATATTAATATACATGTATGTCTTCAAAAACATTTTTTGGGGGAAATCTTTGCAGAAGTGTGTCTTAAATGACATCCTCCCTAACATTATGATAGAATTTAAATGAAATTTCCCATCAAACGTTTGGCAAATTTGGGGCTCCCAACACTTAAGAGGGGCTTTAGTTTAAGATTTTCTAATCTGCCTATAGATATACATGTAGATTATAGTTGGAGCAACTTCCGGCCCCTGTGGTCTTCTGTGGGTCTTAACCTATACCAAAATTTGATTTGTTGTTGTTCGTAGTGTTTGTACACCCAAAAAACATTTTCAGCCAAAATATTTTGTTCTGAAATGCATAAACAGGATGGTGGGTCCCTTTAAAACAAAATATGGGCACTTTGAGCACATTTTATGATATAACAAACTGTCGTTGGCATCAAAATTTACTGACAAATCTTCACTGAAAAAGGGTGAACACCATTTCCCGTTGGACCCTGTTTATACATATTCATACATGTGTGTATGTGCATACATGTTAATTATGCACTTGTGAAGGGCTGATTTTTATTAAAAACCCATAACCGTCATTGTAACAGGTATTTTGTTGTTGTTGTTGTTTTAATGCAGTTGCTACTGTTGTGTTTTGAAATGCAGGAAGATTTTATTATATTATCTCAAATCACCTTGTTGTGACAGCCCGTCTGTGTACCTAAATAATAATGCTTCTGATTTGTTCCTTTCTCACCTGGCACAGTAACTACTCATGAAGCAAGATGTTCAAGATAGTCCAGAAGCAGACTTATACATTCCTTTCTCATCGCTATGGCATTCTCCTCATCTTCAGTGGTATCGTCCTCGTCATCGTCTCAGCATTTCAGTTTGGAGAGGTACGTAAGAAATGTTAATAATAATAATATGGATATTTATATAGCGCCGGTATTCGCCAGGCTCTGACACTCGTCGCGCTGTACATATCACCAATATCACGTACCCAATCACAAGCATATTACTTTCATAACTAAGTAAAGGTAAACTAAAACAATACAATTACTACGCCACAATTATAATTGTCATTATTAAATAGAACTGTTATTAAGAAAGAGATGGGTTTTAGAGCAACTTTGAAGTCATGGAGGGCTGTTAAGCTACGAATACTATTAAAGTGGTAGCTTATTCCAAAGGGACGGACCGGAATGAGAAAAGGCTCTATCCCCCCCCCCAGGAACTGCGCGTCTTAGGGACAACTAATAAGGAGGATTGCGATGAACAGTGATGTATTAAGAAATGTTGAATGCAGTTTAATTTTAAGTATTTGGGCAAGACATAAGTGTTGAATGTACTAGAAAATATCTTGTTACCATGGTAACATGGCCACCCTTGGTAAACAAGAATTATTGTTATTATTATTATTATTATTGAAGCATTTCAAACCAAACATGTCCATGTATGGTATGTACATGTATGAGCAGAGATGCAAACCAGTACGATAACAAAAATGAAATATGATAATACACAAGCCTTTTATTAAGTCAAAGCAGACCGGGAGCCAAATATCTGAAAAAGCGGCCGTCGGTCCTTAATTTTTTTAGAGAACCGGGAGCCGTTTTCCAGGACCAGGAGCCGTTTCCAAAATTGATAAAAATATGTATTCTTTTAAATTATTTGTTAAACGTTACCTTTTGTTTATACATATGGTAGTTTAATTTCTAGTTTACATTTTGAGCACTCTAATATTAAATCACTCATACCTTGGATAAATCTGTCATATGTAGTTGTTGTAGTTCATGTTTAATACTATTTTCATGCCGTTAAATGTCAATAATTGAAAAATGTTAGGAAGGGGGGAATTAAATTATCTGTATAAAAAAAATACCATCTATAATGACAATGCAGAGCTGCCAACCTGTCACTTTAAAAAAACATATTATTCAGCTTGAAAAAGCATTTTTTAAGTGAAAAAACAGATTTTGCCTGTTTAACGTGTTTGTTATTTAGACCTGTCACTTTAAAAAAAAAAATAATAATAATAATAATACAAAAAAAAAAAAAAAAGATTTGTTAAATATATTTACCTATTTTATCAGAAAAATCCATTATTTCATTATCCATCACAGAATTTTAGTCAATGAGTACGAGGGCCGCTGAATCAAGGCAAGTCTGGAGTTGCAATCAACTTTGTACATAAAGTCAATGCATCAGCAGGTCCGGTGTTCTGTTTTTCATTTGGCTTTTTGAAGATACCATTACATCCGAAGGGCATGCGATAGGCAAAAAAACTGGCAACAAAATCGCTGATTTCTTGATTTTCAAGTTAGCGCTATTTTGATGAAACTGTTTCTTAAAACTGGGCTAAACCCCCGTGAGCTTTGGAAATATGGCTCCGATTCCGCATTTTTGACAGCAAAATTTGGCTTTTGGGATGGATTTTTGGAAGTTACATCGAGACTTTCTTGTACTGACACTGTGTGTGTAGTGCAGTACAGCACTGATGTCATTTGTGTGTGTATGCATGGCCTGGGGAAATGCGCTCGTCTTTGAGTGGTGTACATCCCCTGTATTGTGTGCTCCGTACTCCGCTAGGAGTAGGAGATGGTGCTGCAATTGTTTCTGGGCAATTTTAATTAGGATTCTCATTATATAATGATTTGTTAGGGTTCATTCAGTCCACGTTTAACTCGTATCAAGTAAGTTTTTGTCACATTTGTGAACATTTAGTGCTAGACATGTGGAAGTTTATGAAACAGAAAATGTTAATTCTCCCAGACCGGGCGCCAGAAATAAAAATGGACCGGCGCCCGGTACTCATTTTCCCCGTCTTACCGGGCGCCAAAAGTCAGGGACCGTAGGGTAAAAATCGCCCGGCGCCCGGTTAATAAAAGGCTTGATAATACAATATCGCCTCTTCGGCCCAAAATAGACAAGCAATTAAGTTGTATCATTATTCTCATTATGCATTTAAACACCCTTTTTGCATCATAAGAATTATTACTGATGCTTTACAATTTTTCTCATTTAATGTAATAGTGAAAGAGCGAACATTTTACTTGCCCTTTCGTACCGGTAAAACATTTTCCTGACATTTTACTGGCCCAGGGCGAACGGCCCCAGTGGTTGTGTCAAGTTTTTGTGAAAAGCTGATTTTTCTCTCAATTTTTTTTTTTTAAAAGGATATTCAGTCATTTTTGTTGTGTCACAAGGTTGGCATCTCTGTATGAGCATGCATTGATGAACTGAGTAAGAGGTCAATTTAGGTCACACTCACAGTGTCCTAAAAGTGTTAAAAATCCAGGAAAATATCTTGTTATTGTGATAACTTGCCCAGCTCCAGCAGAGTAGCAATTCAAACCAAACGTAGATGAAGTATGTACAAGCATTTATTGCTGAACTGAGAAGATTCTAAGTCTGTAAGAGTTCATAGGTCACAGGGTTATTAAATTGTTAAAAAAAACTCTAGAGCTTCTCTTGTCTTCACATGGAAAGCATTGAAGCAATTCTAACCACAACTTGATGAATTATGTATGGGCATGTAGGGATGAACTGAGAAGATTATGGGTGTCAGAGGTCAAAGGTCACAAGTTCAAAGGTCATACAAGTGTAAAATGTGCCATAAAAGGTATCTTATACAGTGATAAGTGAACAAAATTCAACCAAAATCAACACCACTGGGCTCAAATACATTTAAATGCAAAGAGTTTGTGCTATATTATATGAATATATAGATGGAGGCATATAGATGCAGTCACATTCATCTTTCCTTTTTTTCTCAGGTAATGTTTGTCTTTAATTTCAGAGTTGTTAACATTCAAGCTATTTGATTAGTACAATGCTCTGATTCTGTGCAATTATGTTTGCTCAATAGTGAAAGAAAGAGATTTGTGCAAATATTGACACAGGTACAGGTTACAGACCTGGGGGGTGTTTCACAAAGATCCTAAGTAGAACTTAACACTAAGTTGGACTTAAAAACTATGGACAGCCATTGGAGCCTTAAAATGAAATATATTCAAAAGCGAAAAATCAAGTATTTTTAGTCTTTCCATAAATTCCACATCAATAACATGAAATCTCCCATGATAATAGAAAATACGAATGATTTGAATCAACATTTTATGCCTTTTAAAATAACATTTAAAAAATATTTTCAAGGATGCTAATGGCTTTCCATAACTTTTAAGTCCAACTTAGAGATAAGTTCGACTTAGGATCTTTGTGAAACACCTCCCTGGCCTCTGCAGTAAAATGCACGTATTTTGTAAAACTTTTTATTGACTCTGCTAATATGGTGTAGTACAGCTGTGCAATTAAAAAATGTCCCCAAGTAAATTATGTGTTGATGGATTACTAAGATAATTTACCTATATTTGCCTATTTATTTGTGTTTATCTTGAAATCCTGAATATCCTGATTTCTCTTAAAATCCCCCCAAATAATTGGCTGTATGTAGGGTTTTTGAAATGCATAGAATCTTGGATGTTAAAAGGGTATTTCGCACTGCTCAGATATTCACACAGTAAGTACGTGAGGAGGGAGGGGGGGGGGGGGGGTTCAAAGGGAAATAATCAAGAGGTTTATGTACTGTAGAAGATGTAAAGAAAGAGTTTGAAAGAGAGGGGGAGAGAGAAAGAGAGAGAGAAAGAGAGAGAGAATGGGGAGTGGCAAAAGAGTGCTTGAGAGAGAGAGAGAGAGAGAGAGAAAGAAAGAAACACTAAAACGGTGATGAAGAGAGAGAGGACGGTAAGTTGTGAATCGATCGTCATCAATTTATGTTGTTACACTGTGTACTAATAGCATACTTGTGTGTGTGTGTGGCATTGACAGGGAGAGAGAAAGAGAGAGAGAGAGAGAGAGACAGACAGACAGACATACACACATACATACAATCATACATACAGAGACAGACAGACAGACAGAGAGAGAGATGTAGAGAGAAAGACATAGCGAGAGAGACAGAGCGACAGAGAGAGATGGAATTTAATTGCAGGTAATACATGTACATGTAGCTACAAATATGTATAGAATCACACAGTTCAAATTCTGGTGGGATACCATTCATATTTCATTATTGATCTTGATATATATATATATATATATATATATATATAACAATTTTTTAGATTAAAAACAACTCTCCAGGCTCATTACGGTATGTCAAACTGCTTTGTAACCTTGAAATGCAACATAACCTTTTCTGCCTCTGTTTCACATAGGAGTGATATCATTCATACCATGTACATTGTCCATTGTTCCTACAGGCTACAAGGGAGAATGCACATACAACAGCCGTGTAGTTTGAAAAGATATTGTCCACTTTTAGTGTTTCAGCTCAGTAATTTCTGATTATACCAGATATTTTTCAAGTGAAAGAGCAAATGCATGTATTCTTCTCACTTACATGTAGCCTTTTTGTCCCGGGGCATTAATGTTTGTCATTAACATTAGCCAGTCTGTGATTGAGTGAAACATTGAATAATTTTAGATTAAATTACTGTTTGCCATGATATTGTAATAACTTTTGGGAATTCTTTTATAAGAAAATGGGGAACTTAAAGACTGCAGGGTAGAAGTTTAGTCTAGCCTAAATTAATGCTCACGCAAGGCCAGGGCCAAGTCATACACACATATACAATTACAGTCTCTGAGAGAAAGGAGTTATCGAACAATGATTTTTAAGTAACTGATGTTTATTCACAAGAAACATGGTAGTGATATCCAACATATTTACTTGCCACAACCTAATAACAGTTACATTTAACTCACATTAATACTGGTTCTTGCCCTTTGGCTTTGATGACGCTGCCGAGCAACATCCTCCCAGGCCCAGCTCCTTCTAACTCTAAGTTCTAATAAAAATCCGTCTGCCTCAAAACTACCTCGGCCTCAGCTCCAAACTTTTACACACTCCCAAAAACCTTGCCCAAATTAAAGCTAGTCTCCAATTCAGACCTCCCTTTTAAATCGTTTGAGCATCCAATTTCTGTAACAATGTATGCATTGATGTCAAATTTTTAATGTGCACGTGTATGTACATGCAGGTTCTGTTTTCATGTTTATTTTTATTATTTTGATCATGAAAATGTAGCAACAAAAGATAGAAACATGCATGTGTTGTCAATTTGAATAAGGAAAAAGCTCGTAAATGTTCATGTCCTGATCAAATTTTGATGGTCCACAAGGGGTTTAAAAATGAAACAGTGCAAGTTTGAAATTCAGCTACTGTACATGTTTGAATTTTAAAGGGGAAGTCCATCCTGATATTAAGTTGGTTATGATAAAAGCAGAAAAATAAGAGAAACTAAGGCTAATATTCATTATATTATTAATTATACATTTGACATGTTTTAATTTTTGTTTGTGCACAATCCTCATATTCAACTATTTCCAATTTGAAGGAAGTATCTCTAGAGTGAATCATGAAACTTTTTATTTTATTTTTAACAGGTTGCAATTGAATGGAGTCAGGACAGGTATTCCAGACTGTTCAACATTTATCATGACAATATTGCAAACAAAGCATTTGAAAACAGGTAAGGCCATTGAAACCCCTTCATGTGATTCCATTGTGTACGTTTGGGTCCTTATGATGCCATTGTTCTGTTCTAAGAATTCATAGATTTCCTTTTTCCTGAACAAATATCTGATTATACTTGTGCGTTGGTGCCCTAGGACTTGTTGTGCACTGAAGGAAAAAAAGGGTCTATTTCTTGTTCAACATCCATCAAATGGGAAATGTATAGAAGTTTCAGTACACATGGGAGATGTGCTTGTTCGTAAGGTACAGGATACATCACCAGTTTTGTTTCAATTTATTTATTTCTTCATCAAAAACCAAAAATATGCACACGTGTGAAATTTTTGGTACATGTACAAAGCAAACAGGATAAGGGTTCGCATTGGGTCAAGCAGCTCTCAACGTGACAAGTGGAGAGGTGCTTGCAAGATGCATGGACATCTGAGGGTTACCAAGTTGTGCTTGATTTATTAATTTTTTCATCCACTACAATACAAAGGGAAATACCATGTATCTTAAATTTGTAAAAACTGGAAACATTGTTAAACAATGCCTTTAAAATAAAACTGTTATCCATATAAGGTCAAAAAGGGTCAAAGGTTTCAAGACCTGTAAACGCATTACCTGGTAATTCAACCAACTTTGGCGTCAGCGAATTATGATGCCAAACCCGTCATGGAAACGACTGTGTGGCTAATATTTCATTTCATGTGTGTGTTTTTTTTGCTGTTTAGGATGTGTCTTCCTATACCCATCGATGCTGTGTATACGTGGGTCAATGGTTCAGATGCAAAGCTATTACGAGACCTGGAGCGAGTGAAGAGAGAGCTCGAATCGAGCACGGCCCAGACCCCTGATAATAGTACAAGGTTAGTAGAACAATAGACCTGACTTCATCGGCTCGAGATTGCCACTTAGCTAAGTTACCAATTGCATCCTCATCAGCTCGAGACTTGACCTCAAACCTTGAAACTAGAGCTTGATAAATTAGCTCGGGATATTTTGCTCAGCGTTCGGGCATAGTGCGAGTCTTCGGGCTGGTGAAGACGCACTGGACAAATGAAATTGCAGGATATTTTGCAAACTAGCCCAAGGTATCTTGGGATGATTATCTCGACCAAATATCCCGCTAATTGCATCTTCGGGCTGATGAAGACGCTGGATAATTTGCTATCAGTATAGTTAAAATAGCGGGTTATTTGGCAATCTCGAGCTGATGAAAACATACCTAAAGGTCCAGTGGAAGTACGTGATTTAAAACTGGAAGGTCACAGGTTCAATTGTGATATTGTAAAGTAT
This sequence comes from Strongylocentrotus droebachiensis, assembly GCA_035222895.1. Classification (NCBI taxonomy): domain Eukaryota; kingdom Metazoa; phylum Echinodermata; class Echinoidea; order Camarodonta; family Strongylocentrotidae; genus Strongylocentrotus; species Strongylocentrotus droebachiensis. The sequence goes on along the minus strand of JAVYIG010008665.1, from coordinate 74,924 downwards.
TCTGAATTATTACAAAGTCCCTTTACCAGGTTTTGTAATGTTTTATTAAAGTATGTGAAAAATTGATTTTTCCTGATTTATGTTTCTTGAGAATGTGACATATTAAAGTTGTCATATAAAAGTAATTAACCAAGGTCAAAGGACCCAATTCAGCTCATTCTTGAGTTACGAAAAACATCAAGATTACAAGGAGTTCCGTACGAATGATTAAATTGTTTACTGTGCAATATATTTATTTCTTTGTAATAACATGCTTTTCTTCTTCATATTCCCCTCTGTGTGTTTTATCCAGTTCATTCCATTGCAGATTAAAAGACTGTATAGCCGGGGCGGTTATGATCACAAGTCCCTTCCTGGATAGATTGGTTACGGTTAACCGGCTCGGAGTTATAGAGGGCTCCTTACTTAGAATAAACAAGATTTCAAACATTACAAAAGAAGGAGGCAAAACAAATTCCCTGCTTCAGTTTTCGAAGCGAGAGGAAGGTAAGTTGTGCATTGATCTTCATCAGTTTATGTTGTAATACTGTTTACTGATAGTTTTCATTTTTTGTGTGTGGCATTGACACAGAGAGAGAGAGAGAGAGAGCGAGACAGACAGACAGACAGACAGACAGACAGAGAGAGAGAGACAGACAGACAGACAGACAGACAGAGAGAGACAGACATAGATACAGACAGACACAGAGAGAAAGACACAGAGCAAGAGACACAGAGCGAGAGAGAGAGACAGAGAGACATAGAAACAGAAAGAGAGAAAGAGAGAGACAGACAGACAAACAGACAGAGACAGACAGACAGACAGACAAACAGAAAGACAGACAGACACAGAGAGAGACACACACACAGAGCAAGAGACATAGAGCGAGAGAAAAAGAGAGAAAGAGAGAGAGAGAGACATAGACACAGGAAGAGAGAGACAGAAAGACAGACAGACAGACAAAGAGAGAGGATGGAAAGAAGGAAATATGTTTCATAAGAAGTTGTGGATGAGTGATCTAAGATTTCATATCAAGAATAGTTGCAAATTGTCTGTTCTTCAGTAACATATCCTGCGTTTTTTGTCCTTCTCTTTTCAGTTGATGCAGTGATGAAAGCATTACAGTCCTTATCACTGAATAATAAGAACTACACCTTATCAAAAGGATACATCGTAAGTATTCATAAAAACTCCACTCATGTATCATTCCTTGCATTTAATTAGTCTTTGAGGTTAGTAAATCATTTGTATTGTGGTTATTCCAGTACAATACTCATGTATACTGTTCTGTGTAGATGGTGTACTTGAGTTAGCTATACGCTACACAGGCAAGATGATGCAGTCGACAAATGAGCATAAACATGATTTTTGTGGCCAGATAACAACATGAGACAAGTGTTGCAGGCTTTTTTAAATGAATTTAGATTAGCTTCTGAATTATTAAAGAGAAGGTTGAGTTCTGGGAAGAGGTGAAAAATTACTTGTGAGCGTTATCATTGTTATTATGCAAGGGTGGAAGAACATCAGATACAACATGTTCCCTGAAAAGCATGGCTCTTCAAATGCCTTCATATTCTAAATATGGCATGTAACATCGTAAAAATCGGGACAGATTTTTCGCCGCTTGTTTTTGTAGTCCCATATACATTCTTCTGTGTACAGTGCTTGTAACTTTACCAAGACTGGCCAAATTTCTTGTCATTTTGGTGATTCCAGAACCTTGCAATACACACGCATACTTATATGCCAGATGATCAACCTTTTCTGATCATTATTACAATGCAATCGCATGACTAGAACTCAACTTTATCTTTAAGTAAAACTTAGTCTTCTAAACCTTTGAAATAGCGTATATATGGTTTATGTGGCTAGATAAGACAAATTTTGCAGGCTGTTCAATTAAATTGAATTAAATCAAGCTCAGATGAAATCAAGTACAGTCAAACCAGTCTATAGCGACCACCCAAGGGAGACTTGAAAAGTGGTCTTTATGTACAGGTTCCTTTAGTACATGTTTCAATGAGAAATCGTTTTCAAGGGAAACATAAAATGTGGTCTTTATAGACAGGTGGTCGCTAAAGCAGGTTTGACTGTATAAACATGAACCATTGGAAGCTGAGCTATGAAAGTTCAATTAAATTCAATTAATTTAACATTAAAAAAACCACTGGCATGGCAGGACTCAACACTAACAGGTGCCCGAGACACGCAAGGCCTGTCTTTATCAGACTGAAATTGTAAAATAACCCGCTATTTTAACTAACTCGATCTCAAATTAGCCAGCTAATTTGCTTCTTAATCAGCCCGCAGTTGCAATTAGCGGGCTATTTGGTCGAGAAATCTTGGTCTTGTTTTGAAAATAGCCCGCTATTTGGGAAATAGAGGACTAGTTTGCGCTAGTTTGTGATGAGGGTATCGAGCTTCAGGAAAATATCCTAAGTCTGAAAATAGCGGGTTATTTTGCAAGATCGGTCTGATAAAAACAGGCCTATGGGCGCCGTAACTCCAAGTTCGGACCCCCAATTTGAAATGTTCAATCCAGAACCTGTTTCCCACAAAATTAGTGTGGAGCTCTGTACATGGTGCATATATATATACAGTCAAGTGACCACCTGTCTACAAAGACCAATTTATGTGTTTCCCTTGGGTGGTCGCAGTAGACAGGTTTGGATGAACATGTAGTGTAGTGTTGGTTATTTTACCTAACTGCTAATAAAGCATAAATGCTTATTAGTAAGCAACCAGAGGACCGACGGCTTTAGGTCCTCAAAGGGCACTAGCACGTCACCGGATTACGAGACCACTGCTCTACCAACTGACCTATCGCACCTCCCCATTTATATACATGTACATATATAACTCATGTCTTGCATATCCTATTTTTATTTTTTTTGATAGACATCTGATTGGACAGCAACAGGGAGTGTTGCATTGAATGACAGAGTACTTATCACCGGTGTGGAGAAAGATACTACGAAAGAACAAATAAAACTTAGGATAGACCAACCATACCAAGAGAAGATAGGAGAGGTAAGTTTCAGTCTGCAGTGTCTTCGTCAGTATATTTTTTAATTTTGATAGACCTGGGGGGTGTTTCACAAAGATCGTAAGTCGAACCTAACTCTATGTTGGACTTAGATATTATGGAGAGCCATTTGTAGCCTTAAATTAAAATATATTCAAAATCAAAATTTGAAGTATTTTAGACTTTTCATTAATTCCATATCAGGAACATGATATCTCCTTGATGATCAAAATTATTAATAATTTGAATCCACATTTTATGCCTTTTAAAAGAACTTTTACAAAATATTTTCAAAGATGCAATGGCTTTCCATAATTTTTAAGTCCAACTTAGAGATAAGTTCAACTTAAAATCTTTGTGAAACACCCCCCGGTTTACTAACAAATGTGTCTTTCCCGGGGGACCTAGTGACAAGTTATTCCATTTACCTGTTATCAATGAACGAAATAAGATATTTGGAATCCATTCTGCATACGATACTTATTGCTGTGTTGGGCAAGCCTCGGGCAAGTTTTCAGGTTGTCAAGAACAACTTTGAATACCCGGTATGTTAGTAAACATGTCCATTCAATTTGTTCTTTCCACAATGTGATGACAATAAAAATACATACAAAACAACCTATAAACATTGCAATGCAGTATAAAGAAATTCAACATCAATAAAATTTATGGTACAAAGTTACAGTAGACCTAGATAGAAGTAACACCAAAAAACGTATCAAAATGTGGAGGGATGAACAATCAATAGCTTGTCCCAATAATATATAACATCTTTGGTGCTTATAATATACAGCAAAAAAACATCAATAATATGAATAATAATATAATCATCATCATCATTACCATCATAATAATCATCATCATCATCATCATCATCATCATCATCATCATTACCATCATAATAATAATCATCATCATCATCATCATCATCATCACCATCACCATCACCACCACCACCATCATCATCATCATTATCATTAATGTTGTTTGCTTTTGTTTTCTCTGTTAGGTTCTTGTTGAGAATGTGCATGGTCTTGCCATCGTTTTCATCACGGATCCGGATGTCATAAACGACCTTGTATCAGATGTAAGTATATACAAAAAAAGAGGTTTTGGGCGACAAAGTTCTCTGAAATTTGTTAAAGGGATCCGGTCACTTTGTCTTAAAGCCTTTAAAAAAATCCTTGATTTAGCTCCTGCTTCAATGATAATTATAAACCTTAGGTCAGTCAGGAACCCCATGACTTTTACAAGCCGATCGCCTGTCTGATTATCAAGATATTTATGATTGAAAATCTAAATCAAATTTTGTGTTTGCCGAACGGTATTCATGACACTACAGTCTCTTGGGGAAAACGAGTATGGTAAAACCGGTCACTCAAAGGTTTTTACTTTTTTGAGGCATTTCTTGATCATTTTGAAGCGCAATTTTTTTAGGGCTTCAATACAACACCATATCAAAGACACTGATAACACGTAGGGCCATGCATCTCAGATTTAACATTGTTAAACGATTCCTTTAACGCCCCTCTAAAGTGTTGGGAGCCCCAAATTCGTCAAAAATTTGATGGCAAAATTTCACTTGAATTGTATCATAATATGAAAGAGGATGTCATTAAAGACACACTCCTGCAAAGATGATAAAAGAATAGATAACAGTATAAAAAAAGGACCATCATCAGCAACTTCAAGAAAGAAACCCATCATAGAAAGATTTTGTTAAATTAGATTTTTATGCTTAATTATAGGTTTGAAGATGATATTAAAGATAAACTTTAGTACTGGTAATGCGATTGGGTTGTGAAAGAAAAGGTGTGGAAAGGATCAGAAACAGTTGATCATGTAGCATGTAAGTATTGGTGTGCACTGCAAGGTTCTGGAGTCATCAAAATCATAATAAATTTGACCGAGTCTTGGTAAAGTAACAAGCACTCACATAGAAAGCTATATATGGGACAACACACATGGTGTCGGGGCTAGTACTACCTTGATTTCCTTGTCTTTCTATGCTCATTACTCAGCCAGTATACATTTTCTTCCAAAATTGTTTGGCACATGTCATTTATTTGTAATCTTGAACATTCAGTGTAAGTTTCGTTTGATTCTGTGAGAATTTTTTTTTTTTTTTTTTTACCAGTACTGGAGTTTATCTTTAAGTACAGGTCAGACCATATCATCTGTTTGGAGCCAGAAGGTCGTTAATTCCTATATTCAACACAAAATTAATGCCCTTCTGGGTCCCATTGCATAAAACTTACCATCGATGGTAACTTTGCCATCAATGGCAACTACCATGGTAACAGGGCTCAACAGCCAATCAAAATCAAGGCTTTCATGGTAGTTACCATTGATGGCAAAGTAAGTATCAATGGTAAGTTGTGTGCAACGGGCCTTGGCTTTGACCAGGCGATATAATTGTTAAAGAAACTATGTAAAAGTTATATATATTGAAAGGTGGATTTTCTAGTGCATATGAATACGGTAAGTATCCATTGTGAGGTTCGGGAATCATCCAAATTGTATTAAAAAATTGGCTAAATCTGTATTAAAATCAACCAACAATACAAAACACTGGATACAGATATCAGGTTAACAAATGTAGATGCATGGGAATACATATTGAAATGGAATCAGTCTAAAGTTATATTTTCGGTGAATTTTCAATAGGTATGCTGCTTCAGCTTGTCATTTACAAATATTATACTTGATTTTATTTTTTCTTTTCATCCACAGGCAGAGAAGACAAACACAACCAGTACTCTTAAAGTCAGCAAGGCCTACCTCGTCTGGAATATGGAACACGTAAGACTTAGAATAAGCTATATGTATGATTTACATGAGAGATGATTAACATTACATATTAAAGATAAAGTTGAGCTCTGGTAAAAAAAAGAAAATTAATTCTCACAGAATCAAACAAAACTTACACTGAATGTTCAAGAGTACAAATAAATGTCATCTGCCAAACAATTTTGGTAGAAATGTATATTGGCTGAGTAATGAGCATAGTGTAGTCCCATATACATCTTTCTGTGTATAGGGCTTCTTACTTTACCAAGACTGGGCAAAATTTATTATGATTTTGAATGACTCCAGAACCTTACAGTGCACACCAATACTTACATGCTATATGATCAACTGTTTCTGATCCATTCCACACCTATTCTTTCACAATGCAATCGCATGACCAGAACTCACCTTTATCTTTAAGTTCAAAAGTGGGGAATGGTATTTACATTGAAACCTGTCTATAAAGACCACCCAAGGGAGACAGAATGTTGGTCTTTATATGCAGGTGGTCTTTATAATATTGATATAATAGTATTCCGCTTTTATGTACAGGTTCCTACAGTACATGGTTTGAGGGAAACAACAAAAATGTGGTCTCTGTAGACAGGTGGTCTTTCTATACAGGTGGTTGCTAAAGCAGGTTTGACTGTATGTGTTCTGTGTGTGTTTGGGATTTTTACTGACATGTACATGTATCAATGAGATTTAGGCCCCCATCTTATGAAGCAATTGCAAGTCCTTCAATTTGCAGTCTCCTATTTCTTAAGTACATAGTTGCGATTGACATCGATCGCAAATAAGTTGCGATCAATATCAACTAATTATAAGACAGGGCCCAGAGCCGATACGCTATTAAAATTTTGGTTATTTTTGATACTTTAAGATTTCTATATTGTTGAATATCTTGATTGTTGTTTGTTTTGTAGGAAGAATCTAGACCAGACGAGGATTACGCACCTAATAGATTTGAAGATAACGAGGTAAAGTTTGAAATCAATAAAACATTTATTTACAAATATTTGTTAAGTGTTGGAGTCACAAATAAAAAATTCGACCATTTATATGACAATTTAAATCTTATGTTGGTTTGATTGTGTATATTAATATAGGTTATATTTTTTGTTTGTAAATATGCCCATCATTGTTGGTGAATTATTGCATATTGATTTACCAATAAATATGGTATTATTTATAAAAATAATAATAATATTCTGTGAGTGTATATACACTGACAATGTCCTTAAGCGTTTTACAGACATTTTGTTACCCTGCTCATCGATTCCAGGTTTGCACATTCTCCACTCCCTGGGCAGCATTCCAGCCAGGCGCCATTTTATATATGATTTTATTATTTTCAGTCTAACTGTCAATGATGTGTATTATGAGAACTTATACCCCTGTCAGTGATAGTGAAAATTATTTTTGCAAAGGTTATAGTGAATTTTGAGTGTTTATATACATGTACCGGTATGCATAAACCTGTTTATTTTTATTAAATATTACCTAAATTTGTTTAAAAAAATTATGTTTTTTATGTTCAAATTGCAGGAATTAAGATACTCACTACGATCGTTAGAGAAACACGCCCCCTGGATACGCCGTGTGTATGTTGTCACCAATGGTCAGATACCTTCCTGGTTGAATTTAGACAACCCAAGACTGGTGATAGTTTCTCATGATGTAAGTATCATGGCGTGACATCTGAATGTGATAGTATTTAAGGGTTACTAGTCTGGCTCAGTTTGGACAACCCAAGACTGGTGATAGTTTCTCATGATGTAAGTATCATGGCGTGACATCTGAATGTGATAGTATTTAGGGTTTACCACTCTTGATCAGTTTGGAAAAACCAAGACTGGTGATAGTTTCTCATGATGTAAGTATCATGGTGTGAACATTGAATGTGATAGTATTTAAGGGTTACCAGTCTAGCACAGTTTGGACAACCTACATGTAGACTGGTGATGGTTTTTCGGATTAAGAGAACCATGCTTTGAATATTATTTAGGGGATACCATTCTACTTGAATCATGAACAAAATAAGACTGGGGATAGCTTCTCATGATGTAAGTATCATGGTGTGACTGTTGAATGTGATACTATTTAAGGGTTACCAGTCTGGCTCAGCTCAAAATGGTGATGGTTTTTCAGAATTAAAGAACCATGCTTTGAATATTATATAGGGGATACCATTCTACTTAAATCACGTACAAAACAAGACTGGTGATAGTTTCTAATGATGTTAGTACCATGCTGTTACTGTAGAACGTGATAGTATCTAATGGTTACCATTCATTTCATTCACAACAAGGCTGGTAACAGTTCTCATAGTAGAAGCATAATTCTATGATTGTTGAATGTTGAATGTTATGGGTAACCATTCTTGTTGAATGTAGACATCCACGATTGAGGACAGTTTCTCATTCATTTTGTTTTTTCATATCCTTTACAGAAAAATGTATTTTATCACAATGAAGGCTTGCTCAGATTTGGGCCATAAATGCAGCAAAAAAATGCTCCTGTTTTTCTTTAACATATGAATAACAAAGGAGGTCTGTGTTATCAGATACAGGAATGATTATTGTATTATACTCAACATCATTATAACAAATTCTAAAAAGCCATAACTAAACGAGCCTTAAATATAAAATTGATTTCTGGTCATGCGATTGCATTGTTAAAGAAACGGTGTGGAATCGATCAGAAAAAAGCGCTTAGAGACATTTGTATTAAGCGCTATATAAAAATTAAATATTATTATTATTATTATTATCATGTAGGATATTGTATTGGTGTGTACTGCAAGGTTCTGGAGTCATCAAAATGATTAGAAATTCGGTCCAGTCTTGGTAAAAGAACAAGCATTGTACACAGAAAGATGTACTAGTATATGGGACTACACAAACATGTGGCATAAAAATCATGTCTCATTTTTAAGCTGTTACTTGTCGTATTTAAAATATGAAGGAATTTGAAGCGCCATGCTTTTCAGGGAACATTTTTTTCTCTGATGTTCTTCCACACTTGCATAATAACAATGATAACGCTCACAAATTATTTTTCACCTCTCCCATGAACTCAACCTTCTCTGAGCGACACGCTTCATGTCCTTTAAATCATTAGACTAAATCAAGCTACCCTAGGTTTATGATAACTGAAGACCACCATTACTTCATTGTATTTTCATTTTCATCTTTTCTTAAATTGCAGGAGATCTTCCGAAACCAGTCCTACTTGCCCACCTTCAGTTCCCCGGCCATTGAGTCTCATATCCATCGGATACCGGGACTCTCAAAGAAATTCATTTACCTCAACGACGACACCATGTTTGGAAAGGATATCTGGCCCGATGATTTCTATACTCATGCCTCCGGGCAGAAGGTAATGGTGATGACGACAATGAGGAGAGGAGAGGAGAGGAGAGGAGAAGAGAGGAGAGGGAGAAAGAAAGAGAAAGAAAAAGAGAAAGACAAATACAAAGAAAGAAAAATAGGAGGAGAAAGAGGAGGAGGAAGATCATATTTTTGTATGATGTGGATGGTGCTGAGGGTGGAGATAAAAACTCTAATGATGGTGATGGGGAGGAGGAGGAGAATGATGATGATGGTGATGATGACTATATTATTGATGGTGGTGATAAATACTCTGATATAGTGATGGGGAGGAGGATCGAGGAGGGTTGATCATAATGATGATGATTTACCTCAATGACGACACCATGTTTCAAAAGGATATCTGGCCCGATGATTTCTACACACATGCTTGAAGATGAGGAGGTTGATGAGGATGTTGAGAATGATGAGGATGACGATGTGGATGATGATGATTTACCTCAATCACGACACAATATTTGATGATGATGATGTTGAGGGTGGTGATGACGGTTTTAATGATGGAGGAGGAGGAGGAGGAAGAGGAGGAGGGAGGAGGGAGAAGGAGGAAGGAGGAGGAGGGAGGAGGAGGAGGAGGAGGAGGAGGAGGTGGTCAATATAATGATAGAGATGTAATTCTGATGATAAGAAATACATTAAAATAACAAATGATGATATCAATGAAAATAGACACAAATTTGAAGCATCTTCTTAAAAGAAGAATCCTTTATAATGTGTCTTGTAATTTTTTTCTTATCCAGGTGTATTTGACATGGCCTGTTCCAAATTGTGCCGAGGGGTGTCCATCATCCTGGATCAAGGATAATTATTGTGACAAAGCCTGCAATAATTCAGAATGCGAATGGGACGGTGGCGATTGTACAGGTAAGATAATGATGTGACTCGTGCAGTGGTGCCATCGAATACAGAGGACTATCTCTAAAGGCCTGGCTTCATCAGCTCAAGATTGCCAAATAGCCCGCTATTTCTGATTTGGGAAATAATCCCAATGTTACAAATCACGTCTTCATCAGCTCGAGACCTGAAACTCGATCTCGAGAAATTAGCTCAAGATATTTCGCTCAGCATTCGCGCATAGTGCGAATCTTCGGGCTGGTGAAGACGCACCAGACAAATAGCAGAATATTTTGCAAACTAGCCCAAGATATCTTGGGATTATTGTATCGACCAAATATCCCGCTAATTGCAACTTCGGGCTGATGAAGACGCAAATTAGCTGGATAATTCAAATAGCGGGATATTTGGCAATCTTGAGCTGATGAAAACAGGCCTTAAGAGTACATTTATAGACAAGCAACACAATTGTGTACTTGAATCCTTTTTCAGCAGCTAACCCTCTCCTGTCCTCTTTCTTTCCCCCAGGTGTATCGGCCCAGGGTGGTGCCATCGGAGGCATACACGGCGCAAACACAAATATGGAACAGAGTGAGTAACAAATACCCTTAGCCATTACTTGTAAAATGAAACAAACGTCTAACATGACTCCATGTGCATTTTGTCTCATAAGTGAAAGGTCACGTTAATCATTCTCTCAAAATTTTCCTGCACACAGATTTGTGTTCCTAAAGTTTTCTTTGTTGGAGTTATTAGCAAATGCTTTATACATTTTAATGTACAGTCAAACCTGTCTATAGCGACCACCCGAAGGAAACACTAAAAGTGGTCTTTGTAGACAGGTGGTCACTAATGCAGATTTTACTGTAATTGCATAAATTCATAATGGTTGATCCATGCAGTAATTGTCCAAAAATCAATGATATTTCATTGTGTAGAATGGAATTAGGAACAATGTTTTGCTGTAATTGGTTGCTCTGCTGCCAAGGTAGGGGGATAGGGGCCATGAAGCCTCACCCCGTACATTATTTTTAAAATCCTGAAGAAGCCCGACCTTTTTAGGATTAAGGAGTGGGACATAGATAGTATTTACATTTAATATTACTTGGGGCAGAATCTTTGAAGCTGAAGTGATATTGTAACATGTGCTATGAATAATAAGGGCAAAGAGTATTCAATCCTATGTTTATTACGGTGAATCTAATGTTTATTACAGTCTACCGTTATTTGAGTTCAAGTACTCTATAGAAAAACGTAAAACTGGTAGTGATCGTTAGTTCGTTACATATACCTTGTTGTTACACATACCTTATTGAAATATTGGGAACCTTATCTCTGTTTTACATTGTACTGTTACACTGGTTGCAATTGTTACATACAAATGTACATGTACCTTATTATTATATTGTGAACCTTTTCTTTGTTTTACACAGTACTGTTATACCAGTTGTGATGAATAGATCCATGTGTACCTTATTGATATAATATAAACCTTATCTTTGTTTTACAGTGTACTGTAATACTGGCTGTGCTAACGGCTGGATAGCTGACAAATACTGTGATCAGGTGAGAATCTTTACTTAGTATAGCCCTGGTATGATTTAGGACCCTCTCTCCCAAAAGGAAAAGAGAAAAAGAAAGAAAGAGAGAGAGACACACACACAGACAGACAGATAGACAGACAAGCAGACAAACAGAAATAAAGCAATAGAGAGTAACACCAAATTCTTTTAACCTGATTATGTAAAAAGCAGTTCCCAAGATCACTAAACTTTAATTTGCATATATATATTGTAAGTCTGTTATCTTTTGCAATATTTAAAATGGACATCCATTTACTATTTTTTTCCTCTTCTTATTATTATTATTTATTCGGCAAAACAAAGTGTATACAGAGGATTACATAGAAGAAAAAAATCATACAAAACAAAGGATGAAAATCATCATGATTCCCATGAGCAATTACAAGTTGCCAGGAATGGGGCAGGCAAACTAAATCACCGAAACCGTGAAGGTCCCACATTCCGACTTGCAGTACTCATGGGAGATCACTACATAAATACATTGTAACAAGTAACAAGAGTATAGCAAAAATCAAAATGACAATGGTAAAAAAAAAACTCAAATTTTTAAATTAATCAATAAAGTATAAATTATTTCATATGTTTTTTAAGGAAAATTATAAAGAGCCTTCCAATAAAAGCAACATGTCTTCGTATTGGACAAATATATAGTGGAACAAATACGAATGATGGACTCCGTCTTGGTATCAAAATACAGGCTAGGGGTGTCCAGTTATTTGACATAAATATTTTACGGTTGAATTATACAAAATTAAAATATACAAATGTGCTTTTGTGTTATATATGAGATAATATTTAAGGGGCAGAAATGCAAATGGTTGGCAAGAATTGTAAACTACAAACTATTCCTTTACCCTTCCTCTTCTTACCCTTCCTCTTTATAACTTCTTCTTGTTTTGTGTCTTCTCCCTTCTTCTCTTTCCTGACCTTCTTATTCTTTTTCTGTTCTTCTAACTATTATTCTTCTCCTCCTCCTCCTTCTCCTTCTCTTCTTCCTCTTCTACTTCTACTTATTCTTTTTCTGCTCTTCCTCTTCTTTCTCCTCCTCCTCCTCTTCTTCCCATTCTTCCACCAGGCCTGTAACGTACCTCAATGTGGTTTTGATGCCGGTGATTGTGGGAAGGTCAATCTTCCATCCATCTACTCCGTACTCATCACAGCCTCTGGAATATCTGTCACTCTACCAAAAGGTAAAGCTCCCTCCCCCTCACCCCACTTTTTTTCATAGCAGTTCAGTGTATCCTTCCCTTTTGCAGCAACGTCACATTTTGTAGAACTTTGCAGGAACCATGAGTATGCCCTATCTGTGAGATTTAACGTTAGCTGTGACCTAGTTATGCAAGGAAACATGTTTACTTTCTAAAGTTCACTGTCAGACACTGTTGAGTGACTGACTTACTTTTTACAATTTGTTAATAACATACATGTAGATAAAATTAGCTGTAAAGGGTACTTTATCATTGTACACTTCAATGACCCGCTTCTTATAATGACCAAAATTAAACTTATGAGATGTTTTGGGATTATCCTTTGAAAATGCATCTGAATCTAATCCGATTCTCTCCCCCAGGCCTCTTAGTGGTGTACTTCAACGCAACCCCCGTTTTCGGCGAGGGATCCACCATCACCGAGGGAAAGTACGACAACCGCGACATCGTCCGAACAGCTACCATCGCCCAGAAATTCAAGACCGTTCACGTACTCCTCTACAAGAACATGTCAGAAAGTGTGTTGACCTTCCACATTTTAGGCAAGAGAAAGGATGACAGCCCTCTCAATGTAAGTTTTGCAGTTCCGTCTTTTTTATGATTAATCACTTTTCGCCCAGAAATTCAAGACCGTTCACGTACTCCTCTACAAGAACATGTCAGAAAGTGTGTTGACCTTCCACATTTTAGGCAAGAGTAAAGATGACAGCCCACTCAATGTAAGTTTTGCAGTTCTTTTTTTTTTCTTTTTTTTCTGATTAATCGCTACTCCCTCCACAAATTGGCAACAATAAATCTTATGTTTAACATTCCTTCATACATGTTATATGGCAAGAATAAAGGTGACAATCCAAGTTTTGCAGTCCAGTTTTTTCTTCTTTTCTGATTAATCACTTTTTGCTCCTCAAATTGACAACAATAAATCTTATCTTTGACATTCTTTCATACATGTTGTATGGCAAGAGTAAAGATGACAGCCCACTCAGTGTAAGTTTTGCAGTTCACAGTGTTTTTTTTCTTCGGATTAATCACTTTTCGCTCCTCAAATTGACAACAATAAATCTTATCTTTGACATTCTTTCATACATGTTGTATGGCAAGAGTAAAGATGACAGCCCACTCAGTGTAAGTTTTGCAGTTCACAGTGTTTTTTTTCTTCGGATTAATCACTTTTCGCTCCTCAAATTGACAACAATAAATCTTATCTTTGACATTCTTTCATACATGTTGTATGGCAAGAGTAAAGATGACAGCCCTCTCAATGTAAGTTTTGCAGTTCACAGTGTTTTTTTTCTTCGGATTAATCACTTTTCGCTCCTCAAATTGACAACAATAAATCTTATCTTTGACATTCTTTCATACATGTTGTATGGCAAGAGTAAAGATGACAGCCCACTCAGTGTAAGTTTTGCAGTTCACAGTGTTTTTTTTCTTCGGATTAATCACTTTTCGCTCCTCAAATTGACAACAATAAATCTTATCTTTGACATTCTTTCATACATGTTGTATGGCAAGAGTAAAGATGACAGCCCACTCAGTGTAAGTTTTGCAGTTCACAGTGTTTTTTTTCTTCGGATTAATCACTTTTCGCTCCTCAAATTGACAACAATAAATCTTATCTTTGACATTCTTTCATACATGTTGTATGGCAAGAGTAAAGATGACAGCCCACTCAGTGTAAGTTTTGCAGTTCACAGTGTTTTTTTTCTTCGGATTAATCACTTTTCGCTCCTCAAATTGACAACAATAAATCTTATCTTTGACATTCTTTCATACATGTTGTATGGCAAGAGTAAAGATGACAGCCCACTCAGTGTAAGTTTTGCAGTTCACAGTGTTTTTTTTCTTCGGATTAATCACTTTTCGCTCCTCAAATTGACAACAATAAATCTTATCTTTGACATTCTTTCATACATGTTGTATGGCAAGAGTAAAGATGACAGCCCACTCAGTGTAAGTTTTGCAGTTCACAGTTTTTTCTTCTTTTCTGATCAATCACTTTTCGCTCCTCAAATTGGCAACAATGAATCTTATTTTACATTCCATCATACATGTTATATGGCAAGAGTAAACATGTCTTGTCAGAAAGTGTGTTGAGCTTTCACATTTTAGGCAAGAGAAAGGATGACAGCCCTCTCAATGTAAGTTATGCAGTGAACAGTTTTTCCTTTTTTTTCTGATTATTCACTTTCCCCTCCCAAATTGGCAACAATAAATCTTATTTTATCCTTCTTCCACGTAGTTTGATAGAAAACAACTCATTAAATGAACAAATGTCATAGAAAATTGTGAAAAATACCTGGAAAATTGCCAATTTGTACTAAAAAATAGTGATTTTATATTTTAAAAGGTTGATTTTGTTGTACAGTATACTGTGAGGCTTTTTAATAATCTAAATAATGAGAAATTCACTCAATATTGCTCAAAGTCATGTGCAATGCACACAGAACTGTGTTTATGGGACTACTCATAATGTAGCATGAAAGTTTAGTTTCCTGTCATATCGAAAATAGCACATTTGAAGAGCAATACTTTTCAGGGGACTTTTCTGAGAGACCTACTCTTCCATACTATAAAAATGAATGAGGAAACTCACAAAATAGTTTTCCACCTTAAAGTGACTCTGTAACATTGTTCAAGGTTGATAAAAAAAAATTGTGTAATTTTGTATGAAATGTTACTTATTATATTCCTTCTAATGTACTAACCCTCTAACATGCTAACAATTCTGATGTCCGGAATGGTATATTGAGCCAATTCATTGACTTGTGACGATTTTCATTCACCTCAACTGTATTTTAATTGTTATAATATAGTTGGGAGAATTAAGGAATCGATCAGATCAGTTTTTCCCAATTGTTATCATTAATAATGGTCTGTTTTTACTTTCAGATTATCTTTAATTGTACATCTAGCATTGAAGTCACTACCTTAGCACCATTTTCTCTCATCTGAACAATGTTACAAAGTCCCTTTAAATCAAACCTCTCTTTGAATTTTCAGGTGACGTTCAATGTGACGGTGGATACAAAAGAGAACAAGAATCTAGAGCAAGAGTTGCTTGCCTTGAAACGCCCCGATGGAGAGAAGGAGGAAAACAAGACTCGAAAGGTCTCGGAGGAGGAGAAAGAAGAAACCGTCTTTGAGTTTGATGACATTTCTGATGGTAGAAGGTAATTATCTCTTTTTTATGTCTTACTGTAGGCTAATGACGATTAAATGTCATCATTTTTTTTTACCTTGATAAGTTTCATTGGTCAGAAAACACAATGATTTACAGAATATGCGTTACTTTTTTGGCAGAAAAATAAATTATTAAACATATTGTTGTACACGTACAATCATGTTGTTTCACATTCCAGTTTAACATAAAAAAACATAGCATGATACTTCAGTATACCCTGTCATCATTGGTGTTTAAATTTAGGAAACTATTTTCGTGCTTATGCATGTATGTGCATATGTGCTCTTTCACTGTCTGTCCATCTCTCTATGACTCTTAACAGCCTCTACCCCCTCCTCTCCTATATATAACTAATATATATCTCTCTCTCTTTCTCCATTGCTCTCCCCCCCCCCTCTCTCTCTCTCTCTCTCTCTATCTCTCTCCCTCTCTTTCTCTCTCCCTTTCTCTCTCTCTTGTGTTGTAATATATAAAATAATATAATTATGTAGTAGTAGCTTGTACACCTAGCCTCGTGGCTCCACACTAACCCTTTTCCACACATCGATTGGACTTCTACGGTTTTGTATGCAAGGTTGTTTCGTTAAAATTTTGATCTTCTTTCATGCATTTTTTGTATAGGGTGGGGGATGGGTCTGCAGTTAGCCATTGACTTCAATGGGGTGTTGGTGGGGTTAAGTCTTTGTGTTTCCTGGAAAGCCCACATTTTTCAGAACATTTTGACATCAAATACTCATTTTGGCAAAATATAGAGTTACGTCTTTGTGTCACTGAACCCTCGATATCATTGCAAGAACTTTTCTACTTCATTTCAATCTTCTAGAGGTCCGAAGCTGCCGTTAGCCAGAGAAAAGGAAGTGTCTGTATCCTTTGAGCCGGCGGACGAGGAACTCACAGAGGATGTGGCAAGTCAGCTCAAAGAATTGGCTCAACAGCTGCAGGATGGTAAGAAAATGGTGAAATAGTCCTTGATGAAGCTCCTTGATTTTATTTTGATATTACTCGCTTGGTCCCAACATATGTTGAATGGGCTACCTTGTTATTAAATTGAAGAAAAGAAAATGGAAAAAATGGTGGATTGGCATGTGAGTGGGCCCCGCAATTGAATGGCGAAAAATTAAAGGAAAATAGAAGTAGAGAGAATAAAGGAAGAAAAGAGACGGGGAAGGGAAAATGAATATAGGCGAAAAGACCCTTTCACATACCCTCGGTGGCCTTGATAATTCACATATCGTCTTCGTACCAAGAGCAAACAGAGAAGGTCTTGATGGAGCAACGGTCTTGTCCAAAGGGTAAATAAAGTCCAGTGTCAAGGAGGTGGTCTTTATACAACTATTTCCAGTGTCATATGATTCAAAGACAAATACTCTGTTAATGGACACAGAAAATTGCCGCTAGTAACTATATGCAGGTCACTAAAAGCCAAAGCTTAACAGTTATGTGTGGTATTCATGATTTTCCTCGTTCATTCTTCACAGGCGATATAACCCAGAGAGGACATGACCGACTGAGATCCCAGATACTCGCCCAGTACATGCTATCGCCAGCGTATACAAAGCGCAGGAGAGAAGTGGCCCAAGGTCTTCACCAAGCTGGAGGCAAACAACCCATCATTGACAACGGGGTGGGATTGGGAAGGGTTCCTGTTATAGTGCAGCAGCCTGATGGACAGGGTCAAGGACTAGGTGAAGGTCATGGACAATGGCAAGGTCAAGGTCAAGGACAAGTTCTTGGTGAAGGTCAGGCTCACGGAGTCTTTGGTGGACAAACTGGACAGCTTGGGCAGGGAGCCATCAACCAGCAGGTTGTTCCGCAGTTTGGACAGGCCGCTCAGGCTGGGCAAGGTTTCAGAGGACAGCTGGAGAATGGGCTTGCAGGAAAACAGATGCGACAAGGGCAAGCAGCCTTCAAAGACACAGACTTGGGTGAAATACCAAGGCAGCAAAATCTTGGACAGGGGCAGTTTCAGCAGCAAGGACAAGGAGTTGTAGGGCAAGGTTTTGGACAGGGACAAGTTATAGGTCAACAGATCGAACAAGGATTACAACTAGGGAATGGGCAGTTGCCTGTTGGTCAACTAGGACAAGTACAAAACGGAGGGTTAGGATTAGGGCAGCTGCCCATCGGACAAGCTCCAGTGCAAGAAGGGGGTATCCTGCAGGGACAGCTACAAGGGCAATTGCCAGTGCAGCAACAAGGCAATGACATTTTCAGAAACGAACCTCGTAAGGGGATATTTCAAGATAGACTGTCTAAAGATCAGGGCCAGGTTGTTGATACAGCTCGACAGATGCCTGGCGGCCAAGTTCCGCTAGACAATGCCTTTGCCGGGGCTCAACAAGGACTTGATGTTGATAGGGGCCAGCCTGTTTTGCACAATGCAGGAAATCAGGCATTTGGTCAGAACTTGGGAAATATTGGTGAGGGGTTCGGTGATAATGCAGGAGCCTTGAAGAAGGAAGCTGATGCATTCGATGATGAAATGTTTGGAGGCAACGTACTAAAACCAGGGAAGAATCTTAACCAGGGACAGGCTTTTGGACAGGGTGTTCAACCAGGTCAAGGGAATCACCAAGAACTAGACAATCCTCTGCAGCCTGTTAAAGGTGGAGGGTTACAAGGTCCAGGAGGGAATGGTCTAAGGCAGGGTCCAGCTGTGGGAGATTTGGATCTTGGCCAAGGACAAAGAGAAGCAGGAGCGCAGATACCTGATGGAAATACCGGAGAAATAGCAGGGCAAGGGCTGCATAGAGGTCTTGGGCTGGGAAAGCAGTTCGGACAGGATCTTGACCTTGGACAAGCACAGGTGCCTATTGGACAGATTCCGGACGCATTTGGTCAAGGTAACCAAGATGGAAGGCCACTGGAGGAGCAGAATGTTGAAGAGGGTGGAGGGATGGGTCAGGACAATGCTATCAACAATCTTGGGGAGGATGATCAGCTTGGCTTAAAACAGGGTATTGGTTTGAAGAAACAAGATCCCAGACTGGAAGAGACAAGAGAAAAGTACAAACACATTGCAGACAAGTTTGATGCACAGAATGGCATCAAGATCCCGAAGGATGAAGGTTTACCTGATGCGATGGTTGGTCAGGGTCGTTTGAATCAACCAATGGGAAAGGAGAATATATTGAATCAACCAATTGGAGGGCAGGATAAACTTAATGGATTGAATCAGCAGGTGGTATTTGATGCTAAACCCCTGGCAGGTGTTGGTCAAGATCTGGCACCAGAGGACGGTTTACCATTGGGTAAGCAACCAGTTGTAGAGCAGAATGACATGAACGAAGGGTTTGGAAGAGGAATTGATAAAAATCAGGAAAATTTGAACCCACCTGTTGGTCTCCAGGGTGCAGATGATGCACAACCTGCGGTGAAAATCCAGAATGATTTTGTCAACCAGTTCCAGAATGGTAACAACAACGACCAGCAAGTACAAGATCAGTTGCAGAACAAGGATGTGGTAAACTTGAATCCAGGGAATGAGAATGACTTCATGGACAACAACAATATTGGGAATCTGTTGAAGGAGCAGAACAACCTTCCTTTCCAGCTTCCAGATGCTGCAGAAGTGGACTTTGATGATGATCAAGGAGGAGGAGGAGGACAGAACCCTCAGGACGATGCAGGAGGTGTTCAAGGAAACGACAGAGGCTTCAGGAAACTCTTAGCAATCACCGACAAAGAGAAGGTTTCTCGAGACAGCGATATCAACCAAGCCCTCCTAAAAGAAGCTGGAGATATCTTCAGGAGCAAAACTGCCTGGGTCGCGAAGGCCAAGCAAATCATGATGAGAATCACAAGTGGTGTCCGTGATCACGACCTGAAGAAGAAAGTCGTCTCGACAGAAGACATGAGCACCAAGCAACAAGTTGCCACTGGTCATGAGGTACAGAAGTGGAGCGGCAGTCTGGTAGAGCGCCCTCTGTCTCTTCAAGAAGAGAATGCAATCGCTGAGGCCGATGCCTTGAGGCAGAAGGCGGAGCAGGATCGGAAGAGCAGCTTCCTACCATGGGAACGGACTGACAGCTTCAATAATCTCACAAAGGTATGCTTAATTTAAAGCCCCACTGTACTACTCGTAGCTACTTGCTCCCTCTATATAGAAAACTTCCCCAATCGGTGCCTGTTGGTCCCCCATGGTCCTCTTTTTCTTATGTTAATTGAGTTGATGAGATAGCCACCTGTCAGTGACCTCGCTGGGTGGTCTAATCCCTTATGGCTGAACTACTACGGACGGCCTCTAAATCTAAAATGATCCTATAGTTATTCACTCTGAATAATTGAGGCTTTGTTGCATATCAAAGACGGTAAATTGATTGCATCATACATGTACATTTAGCCCTGAAAGCCCACAAAAAGTTTGGTTAGGCCCCCTAAAGATTAAGATTCCAAAATAAAAATAAAGAACTGTCCATTTATACGCAAGAAATAGTGATTATGAGATTCCACTTTGCATTGCCAATTGAAAAAACTTGAATAATAAATTATATCTATTCATGTATGACACAATACAATGCAACACAAGTTCACTCATACTTTAATTTTCTGTTACTTCTACTCTTTTGGCTCATGTATATTCATAGAATTTTGATCAAAATATAACAAGATCAACACTTGAGGTTACACTGAACTGCTATGAGCCAGCCATTCCTGTGTTGGAACAATTCCTATTTCTTGGACTTCATACTTACTTTTATGAACCTTTAATCCTCTTTTTCTGAAAACTTATTTTTAAAAGTGTATACACTGTAGTATAGACATTATTCCTCATTTTTAGTTGAGAGATTACTAATTTTGCGGTGAAATGAATAGTACTAGAAATGAACAATCCTCTCTTTTTCTGGAAACTTATGTTTAAAAGTATTATTGCCTCTGATTCTAAACAAAATCTGGATTTAGCTCATGCTGCAATCATAATTATAAACCTTAAGGTCGAAAATAAAACCCATGACTTTTACAAGCCCATCGCCTGTCTGATTATCAAGATCTTTGTGATTGCAATTCGAAATATCAGAAACCTGTTTTCCCCAACAGTCTTGAACCGTTTCTTATAACACTTCAGTCTATTGAGGAAAATCAGTTTGGTAAAACCGGTCACCAAAAGATTTAATTTTTTTTGAAGCACTTCATGATCCTTTTGAAGCGCAATTTTTGTAGGGCTTCAATATTACACCAGATCACAGACATTAAAAACACATAGGGCTACCTTTATGCATCTCAGATTGGTTAAACTGGAAACATTGTTAAACAATGCTTTTAAAAGTGTATACTATAGACATTTTTTCTCATTTTTTTTTCTCACTACAGCTTCTGGAGAGACAGGATGCCATGCAGCAGTACTCTGCGCAGACTGGTCCCCAACGCCGTCTCCTGGACACCTTTGGGGACTCTCTCAGGCACGTCAACAAGCTGTTCAACAAGAAGTTTGGTTACCAGGCTAGGAAGGTACCCGCTCACATGCCTCACATGGGCGACGTAGGCATCATGAACGACCTACAGGAAGAGTAAGTGAACTTAAAGCTTAACTGTATTAGTTTATAATAGTAATAATAATAATAGTGGGTTCTTGTATAGTGCTCATGTTAGTCAGATTTGACCCTCCTGGCACTCCCGATGATTACCCTGGCTTTAGCACGGCTGCCATACGGCACTCTAGCATTTCAAGGAATAAATTCCTATAGGAGGGATTAGACCAACCTGCAAGGTCACTGGACAGGTGGTTATCTCATCAACTCAGCTCTCAATTAACATAAGAAAAGGAGGATCATGGGGGACCAATGATCACCAATTAGGCATTGTTTTATATATATAGAGGGAGCAAGTAGCTAACAGTAGGACAGTGTGGCTTTAAGAGCAATAGTATAGCTGAGGAGAGGACTGTGTTGTACTAGTGTTACGATCCAACATACTTAAAGGGCAAGTCAACTCCATAACTAACTTACTTTCCATAGAAGCAGAAAAATCAGACAAACAAATCAAAAAAAGTTTGAGCGAAATCGGATAACTTAAAAGAAAGTTATGAATTATCAATGACATGAAAAACTTTGTAAATCACAAGACAATTGGCAACTCACTCATGAGTCTGTGACGTCATTGCCTCACTATCCACTAATTGTTTTCTTTATATTGATGATATACGTTTCTAATTTTCCCCCTAAAAATTATATTTCTTCACACCAGCATCCAAGTTATATTGATAGTATAGTTTAGTTCTTTGAATAAACCCAAATCAAGTTTTCAGGTGATTGGTAGTCTTTGATAATAACTATGTGACCATTTTATTTGAAGGTTTGCGGAAGAGTATGACATCACGGCGTCCCATCGTCTCCGTCATCCGCGGGACATGCAGCATGCTTTCTCCTACTTCTACTACCTCATGGGGACGCCCAAGGTCGTCAACGTGACGGAGGTCTTTGATGAGTTTGATACAGACGGATCAGGGTAAGTTTAAAGCCCCACTGCACTACCTGTAGCTACTTGCGCCCTCTATATCGAGAAAATACCTAAGCGGTGCCCGTTGGTCCCCCATGATCACTTGAAAATTCAAAGAGAGGTTTGATTTATGGTGGAAAACTAATTTGTGAGTTTTCTCATTCATGTCTTTAGTCTGGAAGAGTAGGCCTTTCAGCAATGTCCCCTGAAAAGTATTAAAGTCCAACTGTACTACTTGTAGGTATTTGCGCCCTCTATATACCTAAAACAATGCCTAAGCGGTACCCGTTGGTCCCCCATGACCCCCTTTTAAAAAATTTGATTGAGAGCTGATTTGATGAGATAACCACCTGTCAGTGACCTTGCAGGGAGGTCTAATCCCTCCTGGCCAAACTAGTGCAGACAGGCTTTAAAGTTAAGGTTGAGTTCTGTTCATGTGATTGCATTGTAAAAGACCCTGTGTGGAAGCAATTGGAAAAGGTTAAACATGGAGTAGATAATTATCGCACCTCAATCAAATTAGCAGTATCGCAATTAAAAAAAAGAAGATCCTTTGATTTGTCCCGCCGGAGCACTAATGTCCTCTGGCAAGACTTTAATCTACATTTGCCACTGTCCACCCAGGTGTAAACGGGTACCTGATATGCTTGAGCGCTAGTTACTGTGGCAGCTCGGCTATAACCAGGGTAATATGTGTTAAGTGCCACGAGCGTCAGAGCCTGGCGGATACTGGTGCTATAGAAATATCCATATTATTATTATTACCATTTTTTTCTGAAATCTGACTAGAAATAATTTTAACTTTAGACCAAATTTGGTCCAAAATTTGATGCCACACATGTCTGTAGTCCCACAAACCCATCTCTCAGTATTCTGAAAACAATCATTTTATTGGTAATCCATACCTGTATTCCAGCGTGCTTTCTAATTGTGAGATCCGCACATTAAAAAAAAACACTTTTGATTTGTCCTCATTTCCTAAATCTGATTAGAAATAATTGTCAACCGTAGACCAAATTTTGGCCAATTTTGATGCCACACATGTCTGTAGTCCCACAAACCCATCTCTCAGTATTTTAAAAACACTCAATTTCCTTGTGATCCATACCTGTATTCCAGCGTTCTTTCTGATCGTGAGATCCGCACATTGGCAACGCGGCTCTACGAGCTACCACTAGACCTGAAGACGCTGACTTCTCTTGAGAGCATGATCGTCCATTGTGCAGATAACGTGTCCAGTAAACTCATTGCGCCAGCAGAGGACGCTATAGAAAAGTACTACGAAGAGAAAATGGTGAGTGAATTATTTGATATTATATGATATCTATATGCCTTTTGAATCATATTCAGGATTAATAGATATCCTGGGAATCAGGGGCTTACATGGAAAATGAGTTCCCTTTTATTTTCTTAATTTTTTTCAGGAAGAAGTCGGGTTAATTGAAAATCACCCATACCAGGGAAATGTCAGATGATTTTACTAGAAACAGAAAAAAGCAGTCAATATCTTCTAATTTTTATTTTATTTGTGACAATAATAAATGTTACTACGGGGAGTAGCCTTGATTGACAGGTAAATGACCTTTGCTCCTCCCGCACATCCACTTCATGACAGTGTACACATCTTTTCTCATTTGCATCATTTGTCTATTTTCTATACAATGTTCTTAAATGTTTAATCTGATATGTTTAGACACATATCCCATCTCTCCCAATATCTCTCGTTATATCTCCCTTTTTCATTTAAACCATTCCTCACAGCCTCAGATAACCAAGAACTTATTGATGCACTGCCCTCCGTTGATAGAAAAGATGCAAGGCAGTGTCAAAGGTCAACATATGTACAAGTAAGTGTCAAAGGTCAACATATGTACAAGTGTACCTCCGTGACCCACATGTACTCAATAATAATAATAATATTCGGTTCTTGTATAGCGCATATCACATTTAAACTTCTCTATGCGCTTCGATATTTGGAGATAAGTACTCCGGCTTTAGCTGTACTACCATTACGGCGCTCTAGGACTTTAAGGAATTAATTCCTGCCAGGTATCCATTTACATCACCTCGGTTGAGTGTGGCAAATGTAGATAAATGTCTTGGCAAAGGACATTAATGGCACGGCGGGACTCGAACCGCAGACCTTGTAATCTGCAGTTCGGTGACATATCAACTCGACTAGGACACCATTACATTAACCAATTCAGAAGAGGAATTGGGGATTTTCCAGGGCTAAATTGATATTTGTTATGATTTAAATTTCAATGCTGGTACTTTTCTTATTAAAAAAAGCATGTAGGTTGCACAAGATATCCATAGGGAAACTAATTTATAGGTGTTTATCAAAAGAAAGTTTTTTTTTTTTAAATTGGTATATCCAGGGGAGCCTTTTCCAGTGGTGTGAATGGCCTGCCATAGTTCAAGTCCAACTTAAGTCGATCTTAGTCCTTATGAAACACCCCCAGATGTTGTGTGTCTGGACATGTTGGGTTGATTTGTTCGGTGCAGAATAATTATGCTCTCTTAGAAAAAAGAAAACAAAAGAGGGAAAAAGAGAAAGAGAGGGAAGTTTCCAGTCAATATTTTGTAAATCTTCTAAAACCTATGTTGGACAGAATTATAAAAGACAAATTGTAATCTATGGCTTATAAGCTTTCCGTTTCGCATTTCACTTCCGACCAGTCTTTAACGTCCTTGTAAACAAAGTTTCTGTTTTCACCGTAACTATCTATTCACAAAGGCCCAAATTCACAAAGGAGGTTTGTCAATAAACCTAGGTTTATGTGCGTCATATGACGCGTTTTCATGCGTTTCAGACCAAGGTTCAGACAAAACGCGTCAAAACATAAACCTAGGTTTGTCTACAAACCTCTTTTGTGAATTTGGGCCATTCATTTTACACCAGTGAATTGTCAATGTTTATGTTTACCTTTATTTTCAAATTTTCTTGAATTCCTTGTCTTCTTCAGATACGAAATTATGGGTGAAGACGAGATAGCCTTCAAGATGATCCAAACAAATGTGTCACAGGTCATAGGTCAACTTGACGACATTCGCAAAAATCCAAAGTAAGTGGATCACACCCTCTACAGTTGGGGTTTAGGTCATGTTACATTCAGAGAACAAATTAACAAAATGAAAGTTTGAATGATATGGAACACTTTGATCTAGCTGCACCCTTTTACTTAAAGATCATGTCACTCGAGGATACAAGTTTAAGTTCTATAAGATAACAAATAACAAATATTCTGTATGTGAATACATGTACTTTCTTGCCTATCCTCAGGAAATTTGTCTGCCTTAACGACAACATCGATCACAAGAGTTCCGACGCGTACATGGTGAAAGCCGTTCTCCAAGATTTCTACGAGTCACTGTTTCCGATCCCGTCCCAGTTTGAATTACCGCGGGATTACCGGAACAGGTTCCTGCATATAGACGAGCTCAGAGGATGGTAAGTTCATCAACTGGACAATATTTTATTGATTGAAAAGAAAATTAAATTTTTTATAAAGGAGGTTGAGTTCTAGTGTTGTCGTCTAGTAGATAAGTCACTCGACTGCAAATCCCAAAGTACAGGGTTCAATTCAATTCAATTCAATTTAATTTAATTTATTCAAGTCCATTTAATAAAGTACATTGAAAACACATTGTACATTGAGGACAAAATTACATGTAGGATACACAGTATACATTGGACTTTAAACACAAAATTAAAAAGAGAAGTAAAGACAAGATTAAAAAATTAACATGTTTACAGCAAAGAAATAGATAATGAACATGAAATAGGATTTTGCAAAAGAACCAAATAAAGGTTCTGTCAAGGCAGTCCCTAGCTTTATAAAATACCTAAGTTTTTACTGATCAAGAATAAGAAAAGCATATGGACATTATGGCAAAAAGAGTTTAATAGTTACAAAAGTTATAAGAGTTGTCCATATCTTGTTATGCTACAGGAGAAAATACAGAGACTGGTTGCGGTTCTGGACTCATCTATCATTAGGAGCTCTTATCACCTTTAGTGCTGTGTCTTTTTGTTCAAGTCGTGTAAGTATACCATTCTCTCCTCGATTTAGCCCTTTTTTTGCTTACTTTTCCAAAATCTTTCTACTTATATTGTACCTGTAGAGGTGTTGTGTTCTATTGGATAAGTCACCCGACTGCAGATCACAAGGTACGGGTTCAAATCCCAGCACGACACTAACGTCCTTTGGGGAGATGTTAATCTTGAACTGGAGACAGTTCAATATACTTGAAGCCTTTGGCATATCTATCATATGATGAATACAATGTGGTACAGGAAGATCATTTGTGTGGCATGTAAAGAGTTAAACTTGTATTTTTTTCCTTCTACATGTATGTATTTACATAATTTCTATATTGTAAATGCTTTGTTGCGTATTGTTCGATTGATTTCACTCTATGAATGTACATGTTCATTCTTATTCAACAAGTGAAATAAATAAATGTGAAATTTAAACTGATCACATCACATTATTCAAATGAATGTTCTTTCCCACATGCAGCTATTAGCGTTGAAGAGGCAGTGTTTCGGGAGGGGTTCTACCCTTTAAACACAGTAATAGATTAATCTTGAAATGGGAACAGATAAATAATCTTGAAGCCTTAATATCTATCACATGATACATACAATATGGCAAAGGGAAATAATTAGTGTGGCATGTAAGAAGCTAAAATTGAATTTGATTTCCTTCTCTGTATTTACATAATTGTAAATGCTTTCTTTTTTCTGTTTTTCTCACGCAGCTATTAGCGTTGAAGAGGCGGTGTTTTGGGAGGCGTCGGTGGAGAGGCAGCGGCGTAGCTGAAACGGTACAGCATGTATAACAGTATGCATACCAATCCGTAGATGCACAGTCAAACCTGTCTATAGCGACCGCCCAAGGGAAACGTAAACAGTGGTCCTTGTAGACAGGTGGTCTTTGTAGACAGGTTCCTTTAATATATGTTTCAATGAGAAACAATTTTCAAGGGAAACAAAAAATGTGGCCTTTGTAGACAGGTGGTCTTTGTAGACAGGTGGTCACTAAAGCAGGTTTGACTGTATCTCCTCTCTATGTTGTTTAACTGCCGTAGTTCACATTTATGCTTGTACATGTGTACAATTGAACCCGTCTATTAAAGGCATCGTTTAACAATGTTAAATCTGAGATACACGGTCCTACATGTTATCACTGTCTGTGATATGGTGTAATATTGAAGCCCTAAAAAAATTGCGCTTCAAAATGATCAAGAAGTGCCTCAAAAAAGTAAAAATCTTTGAGTGACCGGTTTTACCACACTCGTTTTCCCCAATAGACTGTAGATAATCAGACAGGCGATTGGCTTGTAAAAGTCATGGGATGCCTGACTGTCCTAAAGGTTTATAATTATCATTGCAGCATGAGCTAAATTCAAGATTTTGTTTTAAGAATCTGAGACAAAGTTACCGGATTTCTTTTAGGCCACCATAGGGAACAAGAGAAAGTGGCCCCTGTAGACAGGTTCTACAACACAAATATCTTCAAAGAGGGAGACAATATAGGTGACAGCTATAGACAGATGGCCTCAAGAGGTGGCCACTAACAAAATTGACTGTATTTCACAAAAACGAAATTGTAAAGCCTTCAAATGTAAATTTTAGTTAGATTGACAGTCTAGGAATAATGCCTCAAAACTTACTGTGTAAGCAAATGTGAAAATAAAAATATATGAAATTATGGGATGTTTGAGATTTAATTATTTTTTTAAACAGACAAATTAAATGCTGTGAATAATCATCATCATAAAAAATGCAGTCACGAATGAAACACTGTAAGATAATTCCAATCTAGAAGAATTACATTTTTTTTGTTTTGTATAGCGCCTTGAGTAAGTTATTAGATAAGCATTTATTATTATTATTATTATTATTACTGGAATTTTTCTAAACATGTTCGAGGTAGTTTATTTCATGTGCCTTTGATGTTTTGGGGACATAGCTATGTGTATTCATGTTGTGTTTATATGTTTATGTCGTATCTTTGTTAATGCACATTCCTATCTGTAAATTCAATATTTTTGTCTTGTGTCTCTCTCTCCTCTTTTTTATCTTCCCTCTCTTCTGAAAACGTCACAGATCGTTTCTATGTAGACCCTTCCCTCCCTAACTCCATCTTGTCAACTTGTGCTTGTGTCGTGTGGCTACTAACTCTTCGTCTATGTCTCCACCTCGTCAGTTCAGTATTAATGTTTACATTTACGTGGTTAACTGCCGCCAGTCTTGAGTGGACCAAAGCCAAAGCTATTCAGATATGAAGGGGGAAGGTAGTCATGCTTATTTCCTTTTAGTATATATATAATATTGAATGGCCTTGAGTTGGCTGCAAGGGTCTATCGCAACAACCGATGAGGATATTTCAAGCGTTGCGTCATGACGAGTGAAATATTGCCAAAAAGATATCTCCTTGAGACCCTGAAGGAAAACTTGCATATTAAATACAAAGAGAAAGCATAATTTCGTCCACAACTAAGAAATTTGCAAGGGTTGCGTGCATACATCCATATTCTTCGCCTACCGTATATAACGGTGTATAAACCGCACTTTTTTGCCGCCGAAAAAATTTCAAAGTCGGGGGTGCGGTTTATACACGGTACACCAAAAAAAAAAAAAAAAAAGATTTTTTTTTTTTTTTTAAAGTTTCAATTTATGCCCCTCCACCTGGCGCTATGCCTGGCAATGTCTCCCAGCTCGGTAATCGGTGTGTTGACTCACCACTCGGAAACTAGAACAACACTCAAATTTGTCTGTCATCTTGGTTTGAAAGTAATCTTTCTGATAGATCTCAATATGTAGTTTATAATAATAATTCCTCCAATTTTTCTTCTATTACATGGTGTACCACAAGGTTCTATCCTAGGTCCCTACTGTTTTTTAATTTACAGTACCGTAATGATCTTACACACACAATTTTTTTTTTTTTTTTTTTTTTTTTTTTTAAGGGCGAAAAAGAGGGGTGCGGTTAATATTTACGGTATGTGTATGTCAACTAGTATACACGTTGTACACATTCGCACACCACAAAACAAGAGATGTAGAAATGATATTGCACGGTCACCCTGCTACTTTTCCACAAACCATGAGATATTGTTTTAATATCAAACAGTCGTCAGTACTTTTGCACGCAGTATAAAATACACAGATTGTTCCTAAAACCCTTCATACAAATATTATACAGCCTTTGTTGCATACCGGTAGTCCCAGTGTAAAATTCTTATCCCATGTATTGTGTGTTGAATTTGCAACCTTTGTCACTGAGTACAATTTTGAGCAATGTATTCTTATTTATATACATGTATATATATAATCTCACGCAGTGCCTCGCTAAAAGTCAGCATTCTACTTTATACCTGTATCAAATCACTTTTCCATTTATTTAGCTATTAAGATGCAATCAGTATGTAGGCAAGCATTAGACTTTTGAGCAATAAGTTCATAAAATGTACTTAATAAACATTTGAAATAGATACAATAATCGACATTACATATACTGCACATTGTGGGTTAAGGCATTCGTTACTAGTCTGTCCTAAATCTTAGGAATAGGAAATTCAACATTGTTTAATGTTTAAAAATCATGTTGATTTCTCATGTTAGCTGAAATATACATGAGGATGTTGGTGTTTTTTATTTTATTATTTTAATATAAAGCATAACTCTCATATGGTGCGGTAAACTGCCTGAAAAGAACATTGAAAAGAAAATTGAAAAGAACATTGAAAAGAACATTGAAAGGAACATTGAAAAGAACATTGAAAAGAACATTGATAGAACATTGAAAAGAACATTGAAAAGAACATTGAAAAGAACATTGAAAAGAACATTGAAAAGAACATTGAAAAGAACATTGAAAAGAACATTGATAGAACATTGAAAAGAACATTGAAAAGAACATTGATAGAACATTGAAGAGAACATTGAAAAGAACATTGAAAAGAACATTGAAAAGAACATCGAAAAGAAAATTGAAAAGAACATCGAAAAGAACATTGACAATGAAGACACCACATTGGGAAAATAAGAACCATTTTGTGCAACAAAAAAAGTACATGTACAGTACTCTCCTGTGGGTCGTTCAATGAGGTTGGGGCAAATAATATGAGGATGTCCATGTAACGTTGGTATGAGATCTTCTACTAATACATAGAAGATGAAATCATCTGATGAAGATTTTTAAGCAATGAATATATATATATATATATATATGGTAGTGCCCTGTCAGAATCATTCCTGTTGCAGTTGCTTCTCTTCAAAATTTCTTTTTTACCAGCGTAACATGGGAATCTCATTTATATACCACGACACGAACTTTGGGTCTAATAATATTGATTTACCATGGATCTAGAGTGCTTCTAATCATTGATGGATTTTTATGCTAAACGTAACTTGAGCAAAAAATGTTATAGTTGATGGGAAGCAAAGTTTCTCACTTTTGGTCTGTCACAAAAAAAAACCCACCCCCATGTAAGTTACAGAAATTTGAGGCGCACTAATAGTAATAATTAGTTATTATTTTATTTGGCAATAAAGAAAACACATAAAGGAATCGAAAAAAGGAAAGAGGAAAGTTAAGGTGTTTTTATGCTCCAAAAAACAGGTATATGCCTTAAAAATCTAACGCTTTTCTGTGATATGAAAACAAAATATTTTTGGAAATAGATAGAAGTGATATAATTGTATAATTTTTCAGCTCTCTGCCTTGCAAATATTCTCCTGTTTCGATTCACTGTGACTTTGTATAATTATGTTCTTCATTTTAGAAGACTTGCATGGTGATAATATCATGAGCTTGACAATTTATTGAAGAAATGTGTATTTTGATAATAATAGCTTCTTCTATAGCACCCACGTCTGTCACCCAGTGATGCTTATGGGGCTTAGGCAATACCCTGATTTAAGCTGAGCTGCCAAAGTAACTAGCGTTCAAGCATATCGGGTACCCATTTACACCTGGGTGGAGAGTGGCAAATGTATTTTAATTATTTTGCGGCTGAATATTGCGTTAAAAATTATTTAGTGATGCCTTTATATATAATTATATGTTTATTACAGGATCTACTTGCACATTTATCATCAAAATTGCCTTGTCTCTTTAGGTATGCTTGTAATTTTGTTTTATGAAAGAAATTGTTATGTACCGGTATGCTGCTTTTCCTTACAAGTCAATATCTTGAATGATTAAAAAAAAAAAAAAAAAAAAAACACCTGCAATCATTTCAAATTTTAGATTGCATTTGGTTGTGAAGCACCATTTGCTCTTATGAATGAAGCAATATTGAAAGTGAACACTTACATGACTTGACATCCATTATTAAATCAAACATGCGTACTATTTTGCTGAATATAAATTAATTTATCACAAAACATCATTATGACTGAATTTACTTCACGAGATGTTGTTGATTTAAAACCTAGATTGAAAATGTTTATTCCATTTCATATTTTGTGTTCTGTAAGAACTGCTGAGCCCTATCTTTATAAATATAAAAAGTTGTGATCAATTGCAATTTTTTGTGATTTATATCAATTGCAACTATGAATACAAGAGATAGGGGACTGCAAACTTTCAATTGATGGAGAAAAATGTTTATTCCATTTCATATTTTGTGTTCTGTAAGAACTGCTTAGCCCCGTCTTTAATCAAAATTTGTGATTAATTGCAATTGTTTGCGATTGATATCAATTGCAACTGTGAACATAAGAGATAGGGGACTGCAAACTTTCGATTGATGGAGAAAATGTTTATTCCATTTCATATTTTGTGTTCTGTAAGAACTGCTTAGCCCTGTCTTTAATATAAACAGCTGCGATTAATTGCAATTGTTTTGATTGATAGGAGACTGCAAACTTGCGATTGATTAGAGAACTTGAGATTGATTTGAATCAATCGCAACTCTTTATAAGACGGGGCCCCTAATGAATGTCTTGTTTTTGTTTTGTTGTTACAACCAAATGTATTCGTGGACTCACATGTGTATTCCATTCATCACATATATGTTTCTCTAACATATGTTAAAGACAACAGAGGAAATTGTTCATCTTGAGCGCTTGCTATGTATGGCCTTTTTAGTTTAAATCGGCAATATATCTGTTATGGAGGCACATTTTGCTGCAGTAGTATTTGATTTGTAATGATCCGAAAGAAAACAATCATATTCTTATTTTGTAACTAATCCATGACAATGTTATTGTTTTTTTTTGTTTTTTTTTAAAGGCTCAATTAAAAAAAAATCTTCTCTAATTTGGCAACTTCTATTAAAGTTGTAGAACATTACAAAGTGAGTATGGATGTAGTCATGAAGCAGAAATATTGAACTTCATATGAATTGATTCAAGTGTAAATGTAACAACAAATTGGTATAATTCAATTCTCATGGTTTTCTACTAATTTCCTGTGAATTTGTATTGGACTGTTTTTAAGTTTAATCTATAGTAGTTTGTAGTTTTTGTTTTAACCTGGATGTTTTTGCATTTTAGTTTTATTAATTGCAATATTTAGATTTACTTGTTTGCAATGAATAGGTGTGTCAGATATGTATGGTGCAATGAAAAGATAAAGTACTGCATCTGTGTTGATTGGATAATCTTCAAAACTAGCTATAGAGAAAAAAGTAGTAGTGAAACATCAACTTATGACAGAATTCTGAAGTACTGAATCCCTATGTATTGCATAATCTTTACAGCTGTACCTTTTCTGTGAATTAAGGAGAAGTTCTGAATCCGTAGTGATTGGATAATCTTCAAAACTAGTATAGAGAAAATAGTAGTAGTGCAACATTCATTTATGACAGAATTCTGAAGTACTGAATCCCTACGTAGTGCATAATCTGTACAACTGTACACGTATTGTGATTAAGGAGAAGTTCTGAATCCGAAGTGATTTGATAATCTTCAAAACTAGTATAGAGAAAGTAGTAGTAGTGCAACATCAATTTATTACAGAATTCTGAAGTACTGAATCCCTATGTATTGCATAATCTTTACAGCTGTACCTTTTCTGTGAATTAAGGAGAAGTTCTGAATCCGTAGTGATTGGATAATCTTCAAAATTAGTATAGCCAAAGTAGTGCAACATCTATTTATGATAGAATAGTGGAGGTCTACATGTAGTTCTGAATCCCTATGTATTGCATAATCTTTACAGCTGTACCTTTTCTGTGTTTAAGGAGGAGTTCTGAATCCGAAGTGATTGGATAATCCTCAAAACTGGTATACAGAAAATAATAGTAGTGAAACATCCATTAATGACAGAAATCTGAAGTACCGAATCCCTATGTACTGCATAATCTTTACAGCTGTACCTTTCCTGTGATTACTGAGAAGTTCTGAATCCGTGATTGGATAATCTTCAAAACTAGCTATAGAGAAAGTAGTGCAACATCCGTCAATTACAGAATTCTGAAGGTGTAGTACTGTATCCCTATGTATTGCACAATCTTCACAGCTACATTATGAATGGCTCACATTTGCTCATGTGACAATCACTCCAGGGGGGTGTTTCACAAAGATCCTAAGTTGAACATATCTCTAAGTTGGACTTAACAATTATGGAAAGCCGTTAGCATCTGAAAAATATTTTGTAAAAGTCATTTTAAAGGCATAAAATGTTGATTCAAATCATTCATATTTTCTTTTATCATGGGAGATTTCATATTCTTGATGTGGGATTTATGAAAAGTCTAAAATACTTGATTTTTTGCTTTTGAATACATTTCATTTTAAGGCTACAAATGGCTCTCCATAATGTTTAAGTCCAACTTTATAGATTCAAGTTCGACTCGGGTTCTCTTTGTGAAACATCCCCCAGGCTTTATTGAAAGAATTTTGTATGTGTACACAGTAGTCTAGAAACTATCTTTAAATAGCTTTGATTTGAAAATGATTTCTAAATGTACTTGTTAATTCTGAAAGGGGTAAACTGTGTGTGTTAAATGCTTTGGAGTACTGTTTTGATTGTGTAATTATCTATATCAGCATAATTCTTCCATGTGTACATGTAGGTTATGAAAGGAGGATGAGGTATTGTAGTTTGTGTTTAAATTTATTGAGTAATTTATGCATTTATTGAGTCGAAACGACATCAAATGTTCATGTCTTCAGATCAGAATCATTTACAGATAAAGAAGCACATTTTTAAAATACTTTTTCCACTAAATCTTGAATTTGTGTGATTTTACATTTTGAATGAAACTTGCTTGAAACCGTTCAGAAAAGTGGTTATCATGGAATAGATTAGTGGATTGTCATTGAATTAGAAATTCAATTAGAAATTGTCATTGCAAGTTTTTCAATATCATTTTTCTGGCTTAACAATCAAGCATCAAAAGGATTCCCTCATTTTATTCTTGAGGTAATGTTGTCGATTGTAAAGGTAAAAACATTGAATATATGTACTAAGGGTGTAAGGCTTTTCAATACTTGTAAAAGTTAATTGTAAATGCAAAGGTACCGTATGTGTATATGTGATATACATGTAAATGTTGAATTTCAGATACAGGAGTTTGTTTAACTTATTTAAAAGTTTGATATCAAGGGAACTTCAATCTTTGTTCCTCTGTGTGTTAAATAATAAGAATGATCAAAATTTGATCGTTTCCTTTGAATACTGATGATTAAATCATTCTTGAAATTGAATATTCATTCATGAAATTTGAATACTATGGTGTGGAATGAATTGTTCATATTGTGTTGATGTTATTGTGCAGAAAGGGATTATAGAAGAATTATAGTGGTTAATTGATGGATGTATGTCATTAGCAACTTGCTATTCATTTCTGTTTTTTTTTTTAAAGTTCAGTTGTTTTTTTAATTAAAATCTTACAATGTCTGTACTATAATTCTCAGAATCTTAGAGGCTTAATTTTCAAACTATTTTCATTTCTTTGTGTAATGGTATAATGTTGCTTTGAATACATCCTGTTTCTTTAGTGTTTTATTTGCTTTTAAAAAGTAAGGTTTCATTGCGATGTGATACAGCATTATATGGACTTGTACAATGTATTATCTTTATATTTTGGTTGCTTTATTTTTCTTTTCAATTTGAGCAACTTGGGTTTTCAAATGAATGTGAATCTATTAATCTGATAACTATAATTATTGCCTGTGCTTTCATTGTACAAAACATTGACAAAGTTGTATATATTCTTTTCCTAATTGTAATAAAATATTCTATGAAAATAAAAAAAAAGGATAGCATTGTAATCAAATGTTGTAGATAAAATGATGTTTGTATATCTGTCTCTCTAGAAATATTCTACTAAAATTCAAATGATCACATTTTAAATACTAACTTATGTCCGTCTTTCTGTCTGTCTCTGTATAACTGTGTGTTTTTTTTTTCTCTCTCTCTCTGCTTCTCTCTTTCTCTGCTTCTCTCTTCCCCTTTCTTTCTCTGCCTCTTTCTTTCTCTGCCTCTCTCCTCCTCTCCTCCTCTACCCCTCAATTAAAACTACCTTAATTCTACTTAACATACAAATGATCACCTTTTAATGATGTGTATGTGTTTTCTCTCTCTCTGCCTCTACTCTTTCTCTCCCTTGTTCTCTGCCTCTCTCTCTCTCTCTCTCTCTCTCTACCACTCCCGCTCAATTGAAATCTTCTATTCCACTAAAAAAAAAATATATAATGACCATCAGTGTAGGAAAGAATATCAAAAAAAATATATAATGACCATCAGTGTAGGAAAGAATATCAATCTTATTTAATGATATGTTTTTCTCTCCCCGCTTTATAATAATATTATCCATATATTCACATAGGATTCAAAGTCCTTTCCAAATCATATACAAGGCAGAATAGTTTAGTTTTATACAGCTATTTACAAAGTATGTTTATGAGGCAGAATAATCAGCTGAACTTGTAATACCTTAAAGGGAAAGTTCACCCTGACATTAAGTTGGTTTAAACAGAATCGGAAAATGAGAGAAACGGGTCAGAGAAAGTTTTAGCAAAAAACAATTAAAAATAAGAAAGTTAGCAATTTTTAAAAGTGTGATTATTTAAAACATTAATTGGTGACTCTGTAATGTATCTTGCCAGCTCCCCTCCCATTTGCTTTCTACCAAAATCTTTAAAAATTAGGATTTTTCCATTAAGAAAACTTTCAATTAACATTCACCCTAAATATAATTCTTGCAAATATGTTTCTATACAACCCCTGTATGAAACAAATCTATTCCGTTTTAAAAAGAAAAGAAAATGAGTCTATGAAATTTTCTATAATGACCAAACTGGGGGAGAGGAGCTTGCAAAATTCCTCACGGTGTTACCAATTTATGTTTCACTGATGACAACTTCAAACATTCATAACTTTCCTATTTTTGATCGGATATTGCTCAAACTTTCACTAATTTGTTTAATTTTCTGCTTTTATTAAACCAACTTAGTACCAAGGTGGACTTTCCCTTTAAATTTGTGTCCTCAGTTTTCTGCTCGAAACCACCCATAAATTGCAATCCAAAAACGGGAAGGAAAAGGTTAGATTCTTTGAATAGATGCCGTGGAGATACTACCTGCGCACGGGCAGATAAAGGCCATTTGTACAAAATCGTAAAACCCATTTAGACAAATGCTGGTTATGTCTCCGTTCATGAAAGTTATGTAATCATTCATTTATACACTTGCAGTACTTCTATTACAGAAAGAGATTTTTTTCAAGGGGTAGGGGAGGGGGGGGGGGGGGGGAGCAAACAGGATATTCCTGAAGCACCTCCATTGCTTCGGTAGCAATTATTTTGGCACTTGCCCATGTCTAAAATCTGTTGATATTTGGCAGTGGTTTGCGGAAGTACTATCTCTGTACTAGTCTTTAAACTGGGTTTTACTAGAGTAAACTGGAACTTGTGTTCAGGTGAGCATTAGAAATAATGATCAAGGCCAAGTGTATTAAAACAAAAATCAACGTTGGTGTAACAATAACCTGATTGTTTCCCACCCCCTTTATTGGTTGTTATCATGGTTGAACAGAAGCAATTACTTGTACTGTGTGCCCCCCCCCCCCCCCTCCCACCCTGCATTGCTTATCATCATGTATGCAGGCCAACCAGTTCTGCTTCTGTGTTTACTTCAGAGAGCTGGGTTGCAGCTGTGCATTCCTCTGGCTTCCCTCCCTCCTCATCGTCCTCCTCTCCCAACGCTCCGTGGACGGCCATCACTTCTTGCAGTTGCTGCAAAAGATGGAATAATCATCAAAAATAATGTTAAAGCCGGACTGCACTACTTGTAGCTACTTGCGCCCTCTATATAGCAAACAATGCCTATAAAGCGGTACCCGTTGCTCCCCCATGATCCCTTTTTCTTATGTTAATTGAGAGCTGACCATGCAGGGAGGTCTAATCCCCCCTTGCCAAACTAGTGCAGATAGGCTTAAAGTTCAAGTCTTTTAGGATATCTGTTTTTCTTCAAAATAGCAACACTTAATTTCCTTTTTTTCCTTTTTAAGTTGAAGGTAAGAAACTGTTTAAAAAATAATAAAAAATGAATAAATTTGTAAGATTTAAATTTGTAAAAGTATAAGATATGCAATCAGTTATGCTGGAAGTCAAATGCACTGCACATAGAAATGTATATGTGGGACTACACATAAAGGTTTGTAGAGTCAAACCTGTCCATAGCGACCGCCCAAGGGAAACACAAAACATGGTCTTTGTAGACAGGTACCTTTAGTATTATGTTTCAATGAGAAACCATTTTCATGGGAAACAAAAATGTGGACTTTGTAGACGGGTGGTCACTAAGCAGGTCTGACTGTATAATGTTTGAACTTACCATATCTGAGAGATTGGCTAGGGTCCCATCCGAGACGACTTGAAGCATGGCGTGGTTGCCGACGGCAGCCTTCATGGCAGCGAGGGCAGCATCACGGTTAAGAGCCGACACCATGGTCACATGACGCGTCTGTCCGTTAGCGTCTCGTAGGATGATGGTCTTGGGTTGGTTCTGAGATTGGAGGAGAGATAAAAGTTCATCCTCGTCATTGTCACATTTATCATCATAATCACCTTCAACATCATAATCATTATCGTCATCATCACCATCATTACCATCATCATCATCATCACCACTAGCTATCACCATCATAATCATCACAATCATCATCATCATAATAACCATCATCATCAGCACCATCATCATAACCATCACCATCATCTTCACCACCATCATCACCGTCATCATCACCATTATCATCATCATCACAATCTTCACCACCACCACCATCATCAGCACCATTAAAATCATCATTATCATCCTAATCTTCAATATCACTGCTTGTATCAAGATCACCATTAACACCATCATCTTCATCACCACCACCATCAGCACCATTTAATATCATCATTATCATCCTAATCTTCAATATCACTGCTTGTATCAAGATCACCATTAACACCATCATCATCATCATCACCACCATCAGCACCATTAATATCATCATCATCATCCTAATCTTCAATATCACTGCTGTCATTAAGATCATCACCGGACTACCACCACCATTCCCATCACCACCATTCCCATCACCAATATCACCATCATCACTACCACCACCACCCCCACCATCACCATCATTCTTACCATTCCTGCAGAATTGAGAGAGTCTGTAAGGATCTGAGTACTGCTTTCATTGGCAGCATCCGCAGCCTGGGTGTTGAAGTTCATTGACCCTATGTGATATTCTGATTTGGGCTTCTTCGCGGGAGGCGATCCAAGTATCGATACGATATCTGGCCTGTCTCCTACAAACAAGAAGTAAAATTTAAAAGGAGAGGATTGTCAGTTTCAATGTGCAGAAGGTCATAATTTGCTTACACCAGACTTGGTGGAAATGCCCTTATAAAAAAACACCATGGTACATATACCATTATAATGATTACGGTACACTATATAGAGCCATGGTTTTACTTTTGTGAGGGTACCATTTATGGATGTACAAGTCTCGCACACAGCAAACCTAGTGACAATAATTTTTTGCATTTTTTTATGCTCAGGGTGGGACACAAATCTACGCACATGACAAAAGTCATTAGGTTTCGGACGACGATCCGAGTCAAGACACTGCCTCGCTTTGTAGAGCTTACCTTGTCCAATCGCTATCTCCAATCCCTCGATGAGAGGATCCTCTCCGTGCGTCTGTCTCTTGTGCATGGCTAGCGTCGAGATCTGACGGTAGTTCTTACCGCACGATGAACACATGTAAGGCTTGGAGTGGGTGTGGACTACATGGTGCTTGTAGAGACTGGAGTACTCGGTGAAGCGCTTGCCACACCCGGCAACCGTGCAGACGTATGGTTTTTCTCCTGAAAACACACCAATAAATTTTTTTTTTTTTAAATCTCTCAAGTTTTACATTACAAACTTCCATCTCTATTGTACTTATATGCTTGCCACACCGGATAACAGTGATTTTTTTTGTAAAAGTCCTTTCAGAGTTTCAGACCTCAATTTGCCACACCCGGCAACCATGCAGACGTATGGCTTTTCTCCTGAAAACACACCAATAAAAACAATTTTTTATCTCTCAATTTTTGTATAGACCTCCATCTCAATTTTACATGTATGCTTGGCACACCTGACATTCTGACAACAGTGATTTTTTTTTCTTCTGAAAACAAACCAATATTTGTTTTTAAAATCCTTTAAGTCCTCAATTTGCCACACCCGGTAACAGCTCAGACCTATGGCTTTTCTCCTGATAACACACCAATTACTATTTTCCCCTAATTGCCTTTGCAACCCTCTATCTGAAATTGCTTGCATGCTAGGTGCCTTGTCTGTTCCAGACATTGGTGATCAAGGCTTTCCATCTACTTATATATCTGGTTCTTTGTAATGTGACATTACTTTTTGTACCAGTCAGCCCAATTAACTTATCCATGTATTTTCTGCACTGTCTTCCTCAATTTTTCCCTTCAGTATTCAGTTTCTGTGCCTTCTCGTCTCATGATATGCCCATTAAATTAGCTTACATCATAAAAACTCAGTGAATCTTCAACACACATCTGATTTTGAAATGTTGTTGTGTTACCACTTTAATACAACACAGCACTTGACACCTGGAAATTTAAAAAGGAAATAGGCGTTTAACCCTTACATCACCAGCATGTCAGAATATTCAATGTCACTGTTTTTCATTTCACGGTTGTTTCTGCCTATGAATATTTCCAATTACACTTTATGCCCCCCCCCCCCCCCCAAGAAAAAAGTAACACTACTGGTACTAGAAAGTTACCAAGGTTGACAGTTTAAAGCCTGTTTGCGCTAGTTTGGCCAGGAGGGTTAGACCTCCCTGCATGGTCACTGACAGGTGGTTATCTCATCAAATCAGCTCTCAATTAACATAATTAAGGAAAAGATGATCACGGAGGACCAACGGGTACTAATTAGGTATTGTTTGCTACATAGAGGGCGCTAGTAGCTACTCAATTAATCATCAACACATTTCGGATTTTGACATTTTTACTGTGTTACCACTTACAATGCAGCATTTGTGCCTAGAAATTTCAAATTCAAATACCGGTAGGCATTGTAATCCTTAGACTGCAAGCATGTCAGAATATTCAATGTCACTGTTTTTCATTTCATGATTATTTCTGCCAATGAATACTTTTCATTTACATTTACAGTTAACAAATCCATTATTTGTACCCTTACCAAGTTTTGCAATTGTTTAAGCATGTGAAAAATGAGTGTGTCCTGATTTATATTTCTTTAGAATTTGACATATAAAATCTTACGTCTAAAAGGATTCAACAAAGGCCCTAATTCAACCAGTCCACCTAGCTTTCATTCTTGAGTTAAGAGAAACATTTAAAAAAAAAAAAAAATTACAAGGAGTATGGATAATTTAGTTGTTGACTGAATGCTAAAAAAAGAAACACTGATAGAAAGTTACCAATGTTGACAGTTTAAAGAAAAAGAAAAACTTTAATCAATCAAGCCTTCAAAATAATCTAGTTCTGAATGCTAACCAGGAAGTCTATCAAAGAATATTACCTGTGTGTATTCTCATATGGTTCTTGTAATTGGTGGCGCTGGCAAACGCTCGTCCGCACCCTTCATTCGGACATATGTACGGTCTCTCGCCGGTGTGCGTACGGATGTGAACCTTGCGGATGTTTGACGTGGTGAATGCCTTCTCGCAACCTTCAAACGGACATTTGAAAGGCCGCTCACCTGGAAAAGATAGAAAAGAAGAGGTTATAAAATTACTCAAGGCTGGTCAATACAAAGTATCACATCATTACAACGCCTTAATAATTATAATAATATACCATACTTATATAGCGCATATCACAATATGTCTCTATGCAC
Organism: Strongylocentrotus droebachiensis; assembly: GCA_035222895.1. Taxonomy (NCBI): domain Eukaryota; kingdom Metazoa; phylum Echinodermata; class Echinoidea; order Camarodonta; family Strongylocentrotidae; genus Strongylocentrotus; species Strongylocentrotus droebachiensis. Next base: position 33,145 of record JAVYIG010008665.1, on the reverse strand, counting down.
TGTAAGAAAGAGTAAGAAGGAAAGGTGGATAGAGTAACATAACAAGAGTGAGATATGCTCAACATACTTCCTCTTGTTAACATTGGAAAGTATTTTTGAGGCGAGCTTGCATGGTAAGAGGCAATTAAGCCACCAAGGATTTTCTTTGCGATTTAAAGATGCATGGTAGTAGGTTTTTAAGGTAAATTTGACAACATTCTGGTGTTTACCCAAAATACACACGAACATTGACTACTATGTGGTTTTCATGGATATACCATTGTAAGATAAACCTACAATTTTATGAGAATTTTGTCAGGTAAACATTTCCACATTTCTTCTATAGAACAACGGGTTGTTCATAATATTCATCCTATGCTTATTGCACACAAATGTGGCTGGATAGATCTAACAATGAAAGTACAACGTACCTGTATGCGTTCTTGTGTGCTTCTGCAGATCTCCTGACGTTTTAAATGCTTTGAGACAGCCCTCCTGAACACACTGGTAAGGTTTCTCACCCGTGTGAACGCGGGTATGACTCTTGAGGCCGTAACCTGTAGCAAACGCCTTCTCACAGCCGGGGTGTTCACACCGGAACGGTTTGACGCCACTGTGAGAACGTTCATGCACCTAATGGACAGTATGCAGGGGAAGAATGAGAAATACATGGAGAGGGATTTATGGGATGAGGAGAAGGGATATAAAGAACTTGGGAAATAGCACAAGACAGGTAAAAGATAATTACATATTCATAACTATACTCAGTCCAGTTCTAATTCTACTTAAGTACATAATTCAGTTGGTAGTTAGAGTTGGTTGTTATTCTTGTTTTCTTTCATTGTTATCATTACCATATAATAATATACGTTTAGTAAACAAACTCATTATTTATACCCTTACAAAGTTTTGTAATTTTTTAAGTATATGAAAAATAGATTTGTCCAAATCTATTTTCCTTGAGAATTTGACATCTTAAAGCTTACATTTAAAAGTATTGAACAAAGGTCCTAATTCAATTAGTCCAACTTTCATTCTTGAGTTAAGAAGACACAAAAAACATCAAATTTACAAAGAGCATGAATAATTGAGTTGTTAACTCTATGCTATCATCATCTATGTATGTTATCATTTCATGTTATGTTCCTGGAAGCGAAAATGAATAATGAAACAAATAAATACCTTCAGATGATGTGAGGCGGTGTACATTCGCCCGCAGCCTTCGTGCGGACATTGAAACGTTTTACTCGACATCACTTCAACTTTGGTTTGCATCGTAGTCCCAACGGATCCTACTGTGACTCGCATAGGCTGAAAAAGAAAAAATTAGTTGATAGACTGAAATTAAGATAACAACATGTCCAGTTCAAAACTACATCCAAAATTATCCTTGCAGACACTATTTAATTGCATTCTTGAATTTTATTGATTTTTAAAGATTTTTTTCTCTGTCAGTTAGTCGACTAAAGATTACTTTCCATGCAGAATGTCACTCAACTGTTCAGTAAAACAATTAATCAATAATTCAAAATAAAGTTTCATTTTATAATCACTTTAAACTGTATAAAGTCTTTAAAGATGGAAAGAATGTTGTCTAATTAATGTTTGAAAGAGCCCTGGCATTGTTAATCTCAACATTCACAATCTTTCTCGGAAATATGAGAGAAAAGAAGATCCTTACCGAAGTGAAATCATGATCGCCTGTAGTAAGTTGTAGGGCACCTCCTTGTTCACTAGCATTCTACAGAAGGAAAGAAAACGGAAGGTCGTTACTTGACCAAAATCGCAAAACGAACTGACATGGAAATGGAAAAGTTTTGGTGTGACCTAGGCATAAGAACAACCTACAACATTGTAAATGTAAATGTCCTTTGGCAAGACGTTAATCTACATTTGCCACTCTCCACCCAGGTGTAAATGGGTACCTAATATGCTTGAGCGCTAGTTACTTTGGCAGCTCGGCTATAACCAGGGTAATATGTGTAAAGCAATGTGAGCGTCAGAGGCTGGCGGATATCGGCGCTATATAAATATCCATATTATCAAATGGGAAGTACAGCAACAACAACAAAAAGCAGAAGAAGGAGGAAGAGGAGGAGGAGGAGGAGGAGGAGGAGGAGGAGGAGGAAGAGGAAGAGGAAGAGGAAGAGGAAGAGGAAGAGGAGGAAGAGGAAGAAAAGGAGGAAGAAAAGGAGGAGGAGGAGGAGGAGGAGGAGGAGGAGGAAAAGGAAGAAGAGGAAGAGGAAGAGAACGAAGAAGAGGAAGAGGAGGAGGAGGAGGAGGAGGAGGAGGAGAAGGAGAAGAAGAAGGAGAAGAAGAAGAAGAAGAAGAAGAAGAAGAAGAAGAAGAGGAGGAGGAAAATGAAGAAGAGGAAGAGGAAGAGGAAGAGGAAGAGAACGAAGAAGAGGAAGAGGAAGAGGAGGAGGAAGAGGAAGAGGAGGAGGAGGAGAAGGAGAAGAAGAAGAAGGAGAAGAAGGAGGAGGAAGAGGAGAATAATGCAAAAGAGTATCCTACCTGAGCTGCATATTGATCTAACACATTGAGAGAATGTGCATCCAACGGGTCCTCTGAGGAAAAGGCACCTGAAAAATTCACATCGAGACAAAAACAAAATAGTTCAATAATAGGGTTGTGTTAACAATTGTTTTTATGTACAAAAAGTGATTTTTATCGTCTTAAACTTGTTATTATTTAAAAACTTTCTTTGATCGAATAATAGAAATGTGCTCTCACTGCGGTAATTCTCTCAAATCGTTTACAATTAGATCAGCAGCTACTGTGATGTATCTAGGTGTGGTAGTGCAAATGGGCAAATAATGAAATTAGGGTAGATTTTTTTCTTTTTACATTTTTCAGACATTTTTACATCACTCATTTAGTAAATATATGAAGGAGTGGGAAATGAAGATTGTTGCTAATTTGAGGAGGGAAAAGTGATTAATCTAGAAAAGTAGAAACCTCTGAACAGCTACGGTTCAAAGAGTTTTAAGGATTCAAACCTACATTAGTTCATTTAATAAACAAATGAAGGAGTGGGAAATGAGATTGTTGACAATTTAAGGAGGGAAAACTGATCAATTTAAAATAAAATGAAACCATGAACTATGTTTTAAAGACACCTGCAAAAATCACAACGAGACAAGAAATAATTTAATAACATGGTTGCATACTAAAAAAGAGTTTTTTATTTAAAAAAAAGTGTTTTTATGGATTCCAACTTACTGTGTGCCTGATCAAAGTCAGTGACGTTGGTCTGTATCAGAGCTGTCGTACCGTCCTCCAGCTGTACTGCCTGCATGCTCTCTCCATCAACTGTCAGAAGAGAAGATATCAAGATTTTTTTATTTCAATCATTGTACAAATAACATATAAAACAAACAGACGGAATACATTGATATACAGTATGACATAAAACTACATAACATATAAAATCGTGAAATGGTAGATATTTGTGCAATTTTGTTATTTCTAGGAGAAGACAAAAGTAGTGGGGATTTGATTAAAATATTATCCGGCATCTGCTCCCCCGACAATTACAGGTCCTTTACCAGCCTATCAATGGCAAACCCCATTACAAAAAAATATGGTATGTGTGTATGTATGTATATGAAACAAACAAGACAACAACTAAAAGACCCCTCAAAAGAAAAGGAAATAAACCTTTAGCATTCGTCCTAATGATGTAAGCAGTTGATCCATCCTCAAGCTGAACAGTCTGACCTTCTTCAAATCCTGTGGAAAAAATGAGAAAATTATAAATAAGTATTCATTCATTCATTCGTTCCTTCGTTTATGCATTCGTTCATTCAACATGAATGCATTCATTCATTCGTTCGTTCATTCATTCATTCATGCATTTATCCATGCATTCATTCATTCATTCATTTCACATTTGTTCATTCATTCATTCTTTCGTTTATGCATTCGTTCATTCATTCATTCATTCGTTTATGCATTCGTTCATTCATTCAACCATTCTATCATGCATTCATTCATGCATCCATTCATTCATAGTAATAATAATAATAATAATAGTTCCTCCTTATATAGCACATATCAGGACCGCTGGCCCTCTCAATGTGCTTTACAGATATATATTATTACCCCGGTCATCGGATTCATGCTTACCCGCACACAAGGTATGCACATTCTCCACTCCCTAGTTCATTCATTTATCCATTCATTCATTCATTCATTCATTCAGCAAACTAGTTGACAAATATTTTGAAAGAGCAGAGAAGGGTTCCGAAGGATTCCCACTATTCCAGGAAACCAAAATTCTGAGTTTTCCCTGATGGAGTTTCAAAGTTCCAGGATCATTAGAGAAAGCACTTTACACACTTACAAGCCACTAGATGATCATTGGATGGATACTGGTATTAGCTGTTTGACACAAGACAGACTATTAGGGACAGTACTTTTTCTCTTTATTTTAATTGAAGGATCATCCATACAAAATGCTTCATACACAAATAATAAATGATATTAATAAATTAACACAATAACTGACATACACGTGAACTACAGTAGTTATATCTATGCATGACAATTATCAGAAATCTCCATTTCATAGAAAGGTGTGAGAGCGAGAAGAAAGGGAAAACAAGTATTAAGTAAAAGATGAAGTAGTTACAAGCTTACCTTTCCCACTGAGATTGTGAATAAACGCTGTGGTTCCATCTTCCAACTGTACAGCCTGGCCTTCTAAAATGCTCCCATCACCTATGTACAAAACAAACACAAAGTAAGTGGCACTTTTACACAAGAGAAAAAATGTATACTTGTGTAAAAGAAATTTAAATGTATAAGTATCAGCAGGGCTCCCAAAAACTTTTCTAGAAGGTGGTCTAAAATTGAACTTGTTACAGTCTGTATGCATTCTGAGCCCTATATAAAAACTGCAAAATTTGGGGGATATGGACTAAAATTGTATGTGTATCCTAGGTTTCTGTTAGTTTCAAGAATAGTCTTTGACAAATAAAGCCTTGGCCCCGTCATACAGAGAGTTACGATTGGTCCGAATCAATCGTAAGTCCTCCAATCATTCCCAAGTTTGCATTCTCCTATCTATTATGTACATAGTCGCGATTGATATAAACTCTTTGTAAGACGGAGAGCATCTGTTACTAGAGCTTTTGCAATCATTCATTTTCCCTTTTTTGTATCTTTCTTTCTTTTTGCCTTATACTATTTTCCTCCATTTTTCCCTCTTTTTTTATTTCCTCAAATTTCCCTCCCCCCAAGTTTAGAATTTCTTAACTACATATTTGTCTATTTATTGATTTCTAAGCATACTTTGTTCATGTTATATTGTAAAATGGCATCTGAGGAACTAACACTTCAACAAGCTCTGCTTCAAGTTAGTTCCTCTTTTCTCGTGCTTTTTCCATTATATTTGTCATTTCATTGCATATTTTTTTTGTGGATATAATTATTCTTGTATTATGTTTTGCATGAGAAATAAAATCATTTGAATTTCAAATGTCACTTCATGTTTGGGTCATTCCATGTCAAATCACCCAATGGTTTTAACCCGACCATTTTTGATTTTGATGAAACTTTGTGTACTTGTTGAGTGTGATCTCACAGCACCAAATCCAAAATTTTAGCTCAATCGGGTGAGGCGTTTTGGAGATACGGCCCACCAAATTTTGAGATTTTTTCAAAAATGGGGGTGGCGGGCCTACCTTTGAACCCTTGTATTTCGGGACCTAATGGGTCAATCTTCACAAAATTTGTATTATTGGAAAGGGTATTCAATAAGGATTCCAAATCTGCCGCCATTTTGAAAATTTGTATATGTTGGGGTACTTTGACCTCTTGACCTAAGATTTGACCTTGAAATTGACCTTGTGGATCACGTAACCTTGACAACATTTTTCATGAAATGCAATCTCTGACATGTTCACTAAAACATATAAAAGTTTCAGAGATATAATATTTTTTGTTTAGGAGCAATAAGGATTGAAAGTATCCGTACTTACAGATATTCACAATAAACCCTATTATAATGTATACAATACATGCAATATGCACAGTACAACATACAGTACATGTACATGTACATCTTCAACATGCTTTTTTGTTCTAGGCATATCCATTCTAAGTTCATATAGGCCTAAAGGGTTAACAGGATGTATGGCTTTAGGCCTCTGAGTCGGTTCTAGGATAATTACCCCCCCCCCCCCCTGGAAAACTAACCCCCAGGAAATGTCCCCCCCCCCCCAAGGAAAATTACCCCCCGAGGACTATCACACCCATAGGACAATTACCCCCAGAAAATTACCTTCTAGGACAATCTGTCCCCCCCCCCCGAGGACAATTACCCCCCGTACAATTACACCCTAAGACAATTACCCCCCGGACAATTACCCCCCCCCCCCCCTTATTCATTAAAGGGGAAGTCCATCCTGACAATTGTGTAACGACCCGCTCCGCGATTGTGACGTAACAAAGAGGCCTAACTTATATGAGTCATCGATTGTTGTTTTCAAGCGCGTCATACACGACGCACAATGTTTACATAAATAATTTGCATACGAGCGCTTGACATGGATCTTTTACTGAGATGCTTAAGATGTTAAACTGTAATTGTTCATAAGTATATCACATGAATTTGGATGGAAAGTTGTTTAAACATTGTATCTTGTTAATATTAATTGCAACTGATATGTCATTTAGAGTGTTGTATATGATTAATGGTAAAATAAGAGATTTACTTAGATATTTTGCTCTGAACTAGCACAGTCTTCATGTTAAGTCCATTTTCGCTGCGCGTGTGCTTTCCAAGATCGCTTAGCGCATCGATTTCCCCCACGTCCGCATTATGCCTTTATAACCCGTAACATTTCTGAAACGCGAGGAGTTAGTTGGCATTGGGCGCTCGTCGGGATAACAGCTATTCAGTAGTCTCTCCCTGGAAATCCCCCCCCGGCCCCCCAAATTAAGGATAGAACTTGGAATTGGGCGCTCGTCGGAACCACACATTATAAGCTCTCTCTCCCTCCCTGGAAATCCTCCCATCTAAGGAACTACACGTATTTACAACTGGAATATGAAGGTACAGAACCAAGTCGACGCTGGAATTAGTATACTGGAATTAAGATGCTGGAATTAATATACTGGAATTAATATACTGGAATTAATATACTGGAATTAATGAACTACTATTATTAAGACGCAGGAATATGCTAAGTCCACCTCTCCCCATATGATGCCATGGAATTAAACTAAGACGGAAAACTCCCAAGTCCCATAAATCCCAATGAATCATTGCCCATCACTTTATTACATGTAACGACAATCGTATAAATTCATTAAGTATAACTATGAGCACAAGGTATTTGTGACAGTGGTGATAGAAAGATGTAAATATTTGAAGTACATGCATTAATAAAAGTTGACCATTTTCTTTTGTCTTGAAACTAAAATTATGAGTCTATAAACACTTTGTCTTTCTTCTTAACTGGTACTCCGTCATAGTCGTATATTTCGACGAAACGAACTTAAATAAGTATTGTAGCTTCCCCCGTCTTTCCTCTAATAAAATATAAGACCTAATTTACTTTAAACGCTCGGACATCATAAATAAGATGTCGGCTGACGAATATCCTGACAGATATAAAGAATCAGTTTCCCCAGCTGGGAATGAGAATAATCCCGACGTAGAGGTCGAGGTTGAAGACGGAGGCGGGGGCGGCCGCCACAAATTTGGTGTCAGAAGTGGGATTATTAATATGGCGGAGGTACCAGAGTCTAAGAAAGAAATAGATGAGCTAAGTTGCTCCTCAGATGAAACAATGTCTAGTACAAAAAGTTCAAAGAAAAAGAAAAGTAGAGCAGAGAAATTACAAAGTCGGATATTAAGTCAACTAACAAAGTTGATGGGGCAAATGATGAAGTTGACAAAGAAACCAAGGAAGAGGAGTGTTGGCCCAGACTCCTCTACGGAAGAACTATCTGATTCTTCAGATGATGAAGTGGAATTCAACTTCAAACCAAATAGACGACCGGAAGGAATGGAAATCCAAAATGGAGACGAGGAAGGAATATCTCATGTCGATGAATCAAAGACGAGGAAACTTAAGGAACAAACTAACCAGATGGAAACACAAAGGAAGAATGATGATATTCGCTATGCCAAAGAAGATGGAATTCGGGAACCTACTCATCGACCACTGATCATGCCGGACAAGTATGATGGAAGTACCGACTGGAAAGACTACGCCTCGCACTTTGAATCTTGTTGCGAAATCAACAACTGGAAAGATGAGGAATCTGCCAAGTATCTAGCTGCTAGCTTGAGAGGTCAAGCTCTGAGATTACTAGAAGAACAAAGAGGCACCAAGTGGAACTTTGAAGAAATAAAGAGTAAACTGTCATTTAGGTTCTCTTCTGCCAAACAGGCAGAAAGCTATTTGTTGGAACTTAGGAATCGTAAGCGACGTCAAGGAGAATCACTTCAGGAATTAGGACGTCATATTAGGGAACTAACTGATAAGGCATATCCAAACTTTGAAAGTCAAGGGGTCGATAGACTGGCTAGGATTCATTTTACTGATGCTATTCGTAGTAGTGAGATTCGTATGGGAATATTTCATGCTAAGGCAACAAGCTTAGATGAGGTAATTCAAGCAGCAATAACCACTGAGACATTTCTACAGACGGAGACTGAGAGGAATGGATGGAAGGCTAAGCCTACTTACAATAGAGGAATCGGCCCTGAAGTGGATCTAGAGAAGATGATCAAAGATGAAGTCAACAAAGTCCTAGGCCAAGCCATGGAAAGTCAATCTAACAAGGAATGTCAGGAATATGTGAAGAAACCAGGAACTAATCAAAGACCAAGCCAAACAGCGCAAGGAAGATTTGATGTGAAAACCCAAACATGTTTCTATTGTGAGAAACCTGGCCATTTCGCAAGGGAATGCCGTGAGAAACAAATGGATCGAAGAGGAAGGAAATATCCAAGTGATGAATCTAACTGGTCAAGACAAAGATATCAGCGTCAGTCAAACGACAAGTGGTCGCCCCAAAGGGTCGTGGCGCGGCCAAACCTCCAAAATTAACCGAGACCCAACCTAGCAAAACAAAGACAAGTTTCATACCCAGTATAAATCGAAATGTTGATGGTCTTTATGTTCCAGTGCACATTCAGGACAAGGAATACAAATTTTTAGTTGATACTGGTGCTTCAGATTCTTACATTTCTAGACGATCATATGAACAATTAGATGAAAAAGATAGACCCCCTCTGCAACATCGTAGCATCAATGCACAATTAGCAGATGGTTCACCATTGGCCATTTATGGAGCAATAACTCATGAGATGAAGATAGGACCAAATAAAGGAGTAATAACAGTTTTGGTAGCAGATGTGAGTAGTGATGGAATCCTTGGTTTGGACAATCTAACAAGAATGAGGGCTAGCATTGATCTGACTAATTTTCAACTCACAACAAAATGGGGCAAAGTAGAGTGCAAGAATGAAAGTGGAGAAAGACTATCCTGCCGCATAACTGCATCAGAAACTACTACAATCCCCGCAGGACATGAAGCTGTAATACTTGGATCAATAAAGGAAGGAGATCGAATTAAACCTAACACCCTAGGTTTAATAGAGGCTGGAAATGTTCAACAACAATTAGTGAAGAAAGGACTCATTACAGCTAGAACTCTAATCAAGACAGGTGAGGAGTTAGTGCCTGTTAGAGTATTCAACCCATCTACTTCCAACAAAGTAATAAAGAAGAACACACCAATCGCTATGATGACCGTAATAGATACAAGTGAAGTACAAGAAGTCCCCAAGTACACCACTGTTGGTGATGGAAAAGTTCCGGAACATTTGAGGGATTTGCTAAAGAGAAGTACAGAAGGAATACCAGATCAGTATCGCCAAGACGTTGGAAAGTTATTGACGGAATTTCAGGATGTATTCTCAAGAGGAGATGATGATATTGGAAGGACCAATTTGGTACAACACAATATAGATACTGGAACTCAGCGACCAATTAGACAACGACAACGCAAGCACCCTTTTGGGCAGAGAGACGAAATCAAGGAGCAAGTGGAAGGGCTACTACAGAAAGGTCTTATTGAACCAACTGATAGTCCATGGGCTTCAAACATTGTACTCGTAAAGAAAAAGGACGGAACTCAGAGATTTTGCGTGGATTATCGGCAACTGAATGCTGCCACGATCAAGGACGCCTACCCCCTACCTCGTATAGATGAAACATTGGATGCTTTGTCAGGAGCGCAGTGGTTTTCAACCCTGGACTTGGCAAGTGGATACTGGCAAGTAGGCTTAAGCAAAGATGCTAAGGAAAAATCAGCTTTCGTAGCTGATGGTGGACTCTACTCATGGAACGTGATGCCTTTTGGACTTTGTAACGCCCCAGCCACTTTTGAGAGATTGATGGATAAAGTACTAACCGGATTGCATTGGGAGACATTACTTGTCTACTTAGATGATTTGATTATCTTTGGTAAATCGATACCAGAGGAACTTTCTCGGTTACGTCAAGTATTCCATAGACTACGACAAGCCAACTTGAAGTTAAAACCAAAGAAATGCTTTCTGTTCAGGAAGAAGGTGTCCTATCTCGGACACGAAGTATCAAGCAAGGGAGTCTCAACACAGCCAGAAAAGGTTGAGTCTGTAAAAACATGGCCGACGCCGAAGAATGTGACGGAAGTTAGAAGTTTTCTTGGTCTTGCATCCTACTACAGACGTTTTGTTGAAGGTTTTGCTAGTATAGCCAAACCTCTTCATCAACTCACGGAAAAGCGCCGTGCCGGACAGTTCGAATGGAGCTCTGTCTGTCAGGATGCGTTTGAAGAGTTGAAACGAAGATTGATTACTGCACCTATTCTGGGATACCCGAATACGGAAGATGCATTCATTCTTGACACAGACGCCAGTAAGGATGGAATTGGAGGAGTGTTGTCACAAGTACAAGATGGAAAGGAAAGAGTAATTGCTTACGGAAGTAAAGTGCTAAGTAAGGCAGAACGGAACTACTGCGTTACAAGAAGGGAACTACTTGCAGTTGTCGTTTACTTGAAGCATTTCAGACAATATCTCTACGGTCGACATGTAACGGTGAGAACAGATCACGGAGCTTTAAGGTGGCTAACGAATTTCAGAAACCCTGAAGGACAGCTGGCAAGATGGCTTGAGGTCATCGCAGCTTATGATATAGAGATCATTCACAGGGCTGGTAGAAGTCATGGGAATGCAGATGCATTGTCGAGAAGACCATGTGGCCAGTGTGGAAGAGGACTGGAGTGCGAGTTCAAGGAAGAAACAGCCAAAGCACGTGTAATAATGATGACAAATGAGAAGAGACTGTCTGAGATGAGGAAAGATCAACTAGACGACCCAAATATAAAGCCTGTGTTAGAGGCTATGGAAAGGAAGACCAGACCACCAAAGGAAGAAGTTTCCGCAATGTCTAAGAAAGTTAAAGTCTTGTTAGAGCATTGGGAACAACTTGAAATCAGAGATGGAATACTCTACCGTAGATGGGAATCTATAGATGGCAAAGAAGTGAAGTGGCGACTAGTATTACCTGGAAGGAAAATAGATGAAGTTTTGAAAGAACTTCATGGTAGCGCTTTAGCTGGTCATTTGGGAGCAACTAAGACACTGAAGAGTAGTCAGATGAGATACTACTGGGTAGGAATGAAGGCAGATGTGAGGTCTTTCATCCGTAAATGTGAATCTTGTGCTCGACGGAAGTCAGCTGGTAAGAAGAGACGAGCACCTCTACAGCAGAGAAGAAGTGGAAGTCCGATGGAACGGATCGCTCTTGATATACTAGGACCTTTGCCGGAGACGAATGACGGAAATAAGTACATAATGGTAGTAGCCGATTACTACACAAAGTTCGTAGAAGCTTATCCAATACCTAATGAGAAAGCAAGTACTGTGGCACCCAAACTAGTTGAAGAGTTTATATGTAGATACGGGGTTCCAACTGAGATTCACACAGACCAAGGAAGGAACTTTGAGTCACAGTTGTTCAAAGAAGTTTGCCAGATCTTGGGAATAAAGAAGACAAGGACGACGGCATATAACCCTAAATCGGACGGTATGATTGAACGCTTCAACAGAACATTGCTCGATATGCTTGTCACGCTAATAGAGCCTGGAAAGAATCAGCGAGATTGGGACAAGTATGTACACATAGCTACAACGGCATACAGAAGTTCAGTTCATGAGACAATAGGAGAAACGCCAAACATGATGATGTTCGGAAGAGAACTGAAAATGGTTTCAGATCAGTACATGATCCAACCAGATATGGAAGTTGGAACAGACTACGTCGAGGAACTACGAGACAGGATGGATAAAGTCTATACAAGGATTACTGAGCACAGTCAGAAGAATCTCCGAAGACAGAAGCGGAACTACGACAAGAAGATTGCTGGAAGTAGCTACGAAGAAGGAAATTTCGTTTGGTTACGAAATAATCAGAGACACAAAGGCATCAGTCCCAAACTAAGTTACAGATGGAATGGCCCATTCAAGATTAAAACGAAGCTGTCTGATGTGACATACAGAATTCAAAAGAGTCCTGGAACCAAGATGAAGGTTGTACACTTTGACCGTTTAAAGCCATGTGATGGAGACGAGCCTAAGGAATGGAAGACAGCTCAAACTAGACGGGAAGATGATGGAAATGATGCCAGAGAGATGGAGTCCAACTCTGAAGAGGTTGATCAAGATTCAACGCCAGACGTGACTGTAAATAGAAGACAAGAAGATACTCGACGCTATCCACTGAGGAATAGAAGACCCGCACATTTCTTTTATTAGAAATGGTTTTTAGAATCAGACATATTTTGTTATACTTTGGATCTGTTTCCTTCTCCTCTTTCCTTCTCTATAACTTTCTTTCTCACTTCTTTCTTTCTTCTATTCAACTCTGTTTTCTCATCTATATTTCTTTCTTATACAGATTCCATTGCTTATATTGTATATATACATGTACATTATTGACATTGTAACGCCACTGAGTAGATTTAAGGATTAGAATTTATGTGTGATAGGTAATCTAGGGCGATGAAAAATTTAAGAATATAAGTGCACGTTCCATGTTGCATAGGAACAAAGAATTGACAAGTTTTGGAAGAAAAGCAGATGCCTTATGTTGTAGATGTATATTTGATTGATGCTGGTGTTGATAGAGAGATTGTGATGTAACAGAGAAGGAGAAGAAAAGTGGGCAAAATAAGACAAGTGTTTTCTTCCAAATGTCACCTACCTTATTGGTAATATTGAGTGAAGTTATTTTTGGTTTTGTATATACTTGCAATCGAAATTAGACAAGGTTGCATTGTAACAACTTATCGCCCAGGAAAACCTAATGTCTTAAATGCGAGGACGCATTTTGTAAGGAGGAGGGCTGTGTAACGACCCGCTCCGCGATTGTGACGTAACAAAGAGGCCTAACTTATATGAGTCATCGATTGTTGTTTTCAAGCGCGTCATACACGACGCACAATGTTTACATAAATAATTTGCATACGAGCGCTTGACATGGATCTTTTACTGAGATGCTTAAGATGTTAAACTGTAATTGTTCATAAGTATATCACATGAATTTGGATGGAAAGTTGTTTAAACATTGTATCTTGTTAATATTAATTGCAACTGATATGTCATTTAGAGTGTTGTATATGATTAATGGTAAAATAAGAGATTTACTTAGATATTTTGCTCTGAACTAGCACAGTCTTCATGTTAAGTCCATTTTCGCTGCGCGTGTGCTTTCCAAGATCGCTTTAGCGCATCGATTTCCCCCACGTCCGCATTATGCCTTTATAACCCGTAACATTTCTGAAACGCGAGGAGTTAGTTGGCATTGGGCGCTCGTCGGGATAACAGCTATTCAGTAGTCTCTCCCTGGAAATCCCCCCCCGGCCCCCCAAATTAAGGATAGAACTTGGAATTGGGCGCTCGTCGGAACCACACATTATAAGCTCTCTCTCCCTCCCTGGAAATCCTCCCATCTAAGGAACTACACGTATTTACAACTGGAATATGAAGGTACAGAACCAAGTCGACGCTGGAATTAGTATACTGGAATTAAGATGCTGGAATTAATATACTGGAATTAATATACTGGAATTAATATACTGGAATTAATGAACTACTATTATTAAGACGCAGGAATATGCTAAAACTCCCAAGTCCCATAAATCCCAATGAATCATTGCCCATCACTTTATTACATGTAACGACAATCGTATAAATTCATTAAGTATAACTATGAGCACAAGGTATTTGTGACAGTGGTGATAGAAAGATGTAAATATTTGAAGTACATGCATTAATAAAAGTTGACCATTTTCTTTTGTCTTGAAACTAAAATTATGAGTCTATAAACACTTTGTCTTTCTTCTTAACTGGTACTCCGTCATAGTCGTATATTTCGACGAAACGAACTTAAATAAGTATTGTAGCTTCCCCCGTCTTTCCTCTAATAAAATATAAGACCTAATTTACTTTAAACGCTCGGACATCATAAATAAGATGTCGGCTGACGAATATCCTGACAGATATAAAGAATCAGTTTCCCCAGCTGGGAATGAGAATAATCCCGACGTAGAGGTCGAGGTTGAAGACGGAGGCGGGGGCGGCCGCCACAATAAGTTGGTTTTAATCAAAGCAGATTTTTTTTTGGGGAGGTAATTTACCTTGGGGGGTAATTTTCCAGGGGGGAGGGGTAATTCGTCGGCCAGGTGGCAGAAGGGCGTAAGCGCGCGAGCGACTCGAAAACTACTTTTCAAATTATTCGCATTAAAAGATTTGTTTTATATTTAAACTGCTTTCCGTCCCGAAAATTGGGTTAAAACATAAAGACTAATAGAAATGTTGTAGTAGAACACAGCCACAATTCTTTTCTCGGAAATAAATCAACGCCCTTCTGCCAGCCAGGCGACGAATTGTCTTCGGGAGGGGGGGGGGGGGGGGGGGGGATAGATTGTCCTAGGAAGTAATTTTCTGGGGTTAATTGTCCTCTGGGTGTGATAGTCCTCGGAGGTAATTGTCCTCGGGGGGGGGGGGGGGGGGTAATTATCCTAGAACCGACTCGGAGGCCTAAAGTCTAACATCCTGTTAACCCTTTAGGCCTATATGAACTTGTAATTTTATTTCTATTCAAGTACTGCTGACATTTAGAAAAAAAAAGCATGTGGAAGATGTATGTTGTACTGTGCATATTGCATGTATTGTATACATTATAATAGGGTTTATTGTGAATATCTGTAAGTATGGATACTTTCAATCCTTGTTGCTCCTAAACAAAAAATATTATATCTCTGAAACTTTTATATGTTTAAGTGAACATGTCAGAGATTGCATTTCATGAAAAATGTTGTCAAGGTTACGTGATCCACAAGGTCAATTTCAAGGTCAAATCTTAGGTCAAGAGGTCAAAGTACCCCAACATGTACAAATTTTCAAAATGGCGGCAGATTTGGAATCCTTATTGAATACCCTTTCCAACAATACAAATTTTGTGAAGATTGACCCATTAGGTCCCGAGATACAAGGGTTCAAAGGTAGGCCCGCCACCCCCATTTTTGCAAATATCTCAAAATTTGGTTGGCCGTATCTCCCAAACCCCTCACCCAATTGACCTAAAATTTTGGATTTGGTGCTGTGAGATCACACTTAACAAGTACACAAAGTTTCATCAAAATCAAAAAATGGTCGGGTTCAGATTTTCAGATTTTTTTGGTGATTTGACATGGAATGACCCGTTTACCTTTTTGTTGTATGATCGCTGTGGTGCCGTCTGTAAGCTGCACCGCCTGGAGGCTGGAGCCATCGTCCAGGAGGGATCCTCCTTCGTGATCTCCGGCTCCACCTACCTCATCCTCAGGCTAGAATTCACATGGAAAATCAAGAAAATAACACTAGTGATTATTAGGCCTGAATTATTTCACATTTCATACAGTATATGCACAAAACAAAAGACGGATATTAAAGATAAAGGCCAGTTATGGTCATGCGATTGCATTGTGAAAGAAACATTGTGGAATCGATCAGAAAAGGTTGATCATCTAGCATGGTGTGTACTGCAAGGTTCTGGAATCATCAAAATGATAAGAAATTTGGCCCAGTCTCTGTAAAGTTACAAGCACTGTACACAGAAAGATGTATATGGGACTACGCACACGTGCACGACACGTACGTTTAAGATTTCTCACATAACAATAGATAAACTAATTTACCAAATATATCAATTAGTAGACGGTTTCCGGGCAAATTTTTTATCATCATGTATTAGTTAAAACATATTCTTTCACATGATTGGCAATAGGAGCTTCCATTTCATTTTTTTAAATTGGGGCGTTTCCAATACTGGTCTTTACCTTTAATTTTTTCATTAATTGATTCAAATGAAAAATTATATTAGTGATTATTACGCCTTAATTATTACATACATGTACAGTGTATGCACAAAACGAAAGACAGACATTAATTTTTTTCATAAATTGATTCACATGGAAAATCAAGAAATGAATAGTGATTATTACGCCTTATTTCACATTGTTGTTAAGTCCTTCAGGAGAAATTGTTACTGTGGTATAATTCCAAACTTACAAACAATGTGACAACTCACAAATTATTTGTTTATCTTTACAAGAACTCAACCTTCTCTTTAATCCAAATCATTATAGTATCTCCTTACAAAGATGTTTCACATTATCTCTTGATCAAGAATGCAAGGAATTAAATATAAATAAGAAGGAGCAAAGATCACAGAAAACTTTTAGTCTATTTCCATTGCAGTACATTGTGCTGGTTTTGAATAAGAGCAATTGGATTGTAACCAATCATTAAAGTCTCTAAACTGGGGCAATGTTGTGGTAAAATATAAAATCACTATTTTATTGTACAAATTGGCTTTTTTTTGGGGGGGGGGGGGGTAAATTTTGCAATTCTAGGAGCAAAAATCACAAAAAACTTTTAGTCTAGCTATTACCAATGCAGTACATTGTGCTGGTTTAGAATAAGAGCAATTTGATTGTAACCAATCATTAAAATCTCTATTCTGGGGCAATGCGTGTTAAATACAAAATCACTATTTTAATGTACAAATTGGCATTTTTTTTTTTTTTTTTTTAATTTTTTTTTGGGGGGGAGGGTAAATTTTGCAATTTAATTTCACATTGATTGTGTTGGTTCATTTAATAAACATTCTTATTTTTCTTCAAACTATGAAGGAGTAGAAAATATGATCAATTGTTGCCAACTTGAAGAGAGAAAACTGATTAATTATGAAAACAAGAAAACTCTGAACTGCGCCACTATGGGTTAATAGAGTGGTGAAGTGTGACGTCATCAAAAATCTATTTTTTTGAATTTCTCAATTTTTTCTTCATTTTCCGAAAGAGCATCAAAAATAATGTCTGAATGCCGAAAACCGATTGAATATATGTTAAGTATTGGCTGAGATATGACCAGCTGAATAAACAAAATTCCTATTGGAACTCAAGTGTTATATTGCTCTAGTTCATAACATTACGACTTACGAGCCAGAGCAATATAACACTGAGCCCACATAGGACATCTATTTATTCAGATGGTCATATCTCAGCCAATACTTAACATATTTAATTGGTTTTCGACATTCAGACATTACTTTTGATGCTCTTTTGGAAAATGAAGAAAAAATTGAGAAATTCCAAAAATAGATTTTTATGTCACAGCTTCGGTACTCTATTGAATAAGATCTGACTTACTATATCAGGTTGGATCTGGAGTTGGCTATCTTCTCCATCGGATGCCTGTGACAGTAGCATACCAATCACTTCCTGGTTCGAGTTGACCTCCGACCCCACATGCTCCTTGTCAATGTCAAGGTCACCCTCCATTTCTCCTAGATTGCTGATGATGATAATAATAATAAAAACATAGTGATGAGGATTCGGTGGTGGTGGTATGGTGTTGATGCTGCTACAGATGATGATGATGATGATAATGGTAATGATATAATAATGATAATGGTAATATGAAAATAATATTAATAATAATAATGATGATAATTATAATAATGATATTAAAAAAGTCAAAAATTAAAATGTAAACAAATATTAATAATAAAACAAATAATAATCACAATTAAATAATATAGGCTAATACTAGATCGACTAAAATAATTCTAAAATTAACAATTAAAAAAAAAAAAATTCATTTCATATTTATTTTCACCACCTTTCTAATTCTAGGGTCTATGTAATCAACTTCCATTGAATGATTATCAAAGTACGAAAAAGGTCACAATTAATATATGATAGTCCACACATATCAATGGTAAGGATACCCCCACAAAACATGGTCATATTATTATTATTAGGCTTGTGAGCTTCAAGTACAAATACAAATAATTGACCTAGAATCTAAATGCAGACTACATGTACATGTAGGTCTAGCCTCTAGGAAATATGTAACAAGACATGAAAATAAAATCTAAAATTATCATGACAGGGCAGAACACAGGTTGAACTTGAAATATTCTTGCACAAGAGGGCCGAGGGCAAACAAAAGGTATTCATGATCATGCACCTTACTCCTTAGCGGCATGCGCATGCATGCCTGTGACACTTAAAGGTATTACAAAGTTTTGGTATGGGGTTATGAATTTGGTTCAAATTAACATATTGGAAGCATATGCGTTCCTACAATATACATTGATCGTTGTCGCGGTTGAAATCGAGTCTAAAGTTATGAAATTATAAATAATAAACTCTTTATGTTGTATAGCTCCCTCTCAAGGTCAAGATATTAATTTAGCTATGAAACAATGTTTCTTGACGAAAATCGACCGATTAGCTATTCCCGTTTGGAAATTATATATCCCAACTACATATTCTGAGATGTTCATGGTCGCAGCTACCATTGTACGGCCATAGGCGCTATTTGAAATTTATCAACATTTACCGGGAGCACCGATAAATTTTTATATTCAATTTTTCTCGAAATCAGAAGTGTTTTAGGGGCTAATTTTTTTAGTGATTATAATACATCCACAGGGGCATCCAAATATATCAAAATTGTAAAGATTCACTATCCACCCAATTTTCAAAATTTCCCAAAACTTTGTTTTAGAGTCTAAGTTAGATCTAAGTTAGAGTCTACCTTTAATGACTGTGGCAATTAATTCCCAGCAAACAGAATCTAATTATTTAAACTGTGACTGTAAATCACCGTATGTAGACCCTATTCTATTATTGTACGCAGTGCAGTGAGTGTGAAACGATTTGGGGCTTGTCGTCTGAAAAAACTGTCACTGTCACTATGTCATGTCTGCAGCTGCAGGAGCAAGTTCACTCCCGTACCACCTACTGAAGTATTCCAGGCCCATGCACACGGCAGAAAAACCATGCAATATCCTGCCATATTCAGCGGCTCTATGAACGTACAAATATCGCGCAGCATCACTCATGCGGGGTTTCCATACGAATTCTGCGATGTACGACATTTACTTTTGATCGCAATCCTCATTTTATAGAGTTCTGACGGGTCAATGTAATTCTTAAAGGTGAATTTTGATAAAAATCGCATCTATTCATTTCACAAGCAGACTATAATCTGTACTTATTTAGCAGAAATAAAAGGGGAATGTCGGGAAATTTGGCTATGATTTCTGGGTAAGCCCACGATGCAACGGGGCGGATAGCTGAAAAACTGGCCCCTGCACGAGGATTATCCATATATTTCTTGACTACCTCAGCACACTTTCATACATATACGCACGTATGGGCCAAGAGGAAAACGCATTGCGTTTTTAGGATTATGGGATTCATTTCCTACAATGCATTTCGCTTTAATTCACTACACACAAAATATGAACACTTCAACAATTATTTGGACACGTCATTCAAAAACGGCATGATACCACAGTTCAAATATCTTATTCAGGCTTGATAGTCAATTTCGCATGAAACATAACCAAATTCTTACCTCAACTATTGCGCTCGCACGAAGCTTTGCAAGAAAATGTCTTGGGCGTGTGTTTTGCGCATGCTCAGGAAAATAAAAGAGATCGATTCGACCGGGGGAGCCCAAGCTATTTTTGTGGTCATGAAACTGGAAGAGTTCATTAAGTTTTACATAGTCTTAAAGGATAGAAAGCATGCCAAAGGTAAATGAAATAATTTTAGAAATATGAAATGGTAATTACATCACGTTTTAGCTTGACTTGTTACGATATATAAATTAGAAATATACCTTCATGGAAAATAGCAAAGCACCCCCTGTCAACAGACAACAACTAATTTAATATATAAATTATAAAGACCTTCATCTTACATCCAATTCCTTGGTAGTATAGTGGTAAGTATCTCCGCCTGTCACGCGGAAGACCGGGGTTCGATTCCCCGCCACGGAGGATTAATTTTTGTCTTTCTTGTTCATAAAAAAGATAGAGAACCATTACAAGGTTTCCAATCTTGTTATCTGCATGAACATGAACAACTACATAATAATAATTCAAAATGCCCGAAAACTAACCTGTATTTCAAACTTTACCACAAACATTATAATCGTTTTCTTTATGCCCTATTCGTGGGCTACTTTCGATCATTTATGATAGTTTTCTTCTTTCTTTTTTTCTTACTACTTTATATAAACTCGTTTACATTTCGTATTCTATGTCAGAGATCTGAATTTTCGAAATTTCTTCTCATAACCTACAATAGGCCTATCATTTTGTAATAAATTTCCAAACTGTAAAATTTTGTGGGATCGAACCGGCTTCCATTGAAGAAAAAAAAGAGAAAATTTTGATAGCTTTTTGTAATTGAAAATCTCAGAATTATCACTCCCCCCCCCCCCCCCCCCCAAAAAAAAAGTATCCTCTTTTACTGCTACTATTTCAGAAATGCATCATTAGGAATAACAACACTAATAAGTAGGCTACTGGCTGCCCCATCTATCAAAAGTATCCCCATGGGGTATATGGCAGATTGATACTTGAGTTATACCGACAAAACCGGCCAAGAGCATGACCGACCAAAACAATTTAATTAATTATCCCTATGGCACAAAATCTGGTACATATTTGTAGGCAGGAATATAGGGCCTACAAAGGAAGCAGCTGTATTGCCTTTTGTGTTTGTATTTTATATATATATATATATATATATATATTTTGTTGTTGTTGTGCGTATTTGTATTTTTGCATTTTTAATAGAATGAAAAAATAAAATACTCTCTCTAGCCTCCTCTCCCATTCCCCTCCCCTACCCCCTTCTTTCTCTCTCTCTCTCTCTTCCCCCTCTCTGTGTCTTCATGCTCAGTCACTATCTATGTCTTTCACACCTTCAATTCCATAACCACAACCCCCCCCCCCCCCCCATCCTGGTTCCCAAACTCATTTTCTCATTGTTACATAAATTATTATTCGCTAAAGCGCTATATAATTATCCTGTTTTTCTTGTTATACAACCATGCAGGGATCACCATAACTATAATCAATCGTCAAAGTAACCTTCATTTTCTTCCCTTTTTAAATATTAACAAAATACTCAAAATAATGATTTCATACATCACACAAGCAATAATAAGAGTATCAACAGGAACAAGCCTCAAAACCTTAATGCATAGGCTCCTGTTAGACTTGCGTTATAAGACGATACACTATTATATATAAGAACCAAAGAGAAAAATAGACAAAGAAAGATTAAATGAATAAAAGGACAAAGTAATTTAGATTTTAGAGTAAAGGTTGGAAACATACTTCAACATGATAACCGGCTAGTGTCATATCTGAACGAGGCCAAAATAATCTCTTTGCACAAAATAGTTATTTGGTTTATCAAAAATTTATTTTAAATAGGTTTACTACATGTATAGATATATGAAGGCTTAATACATATAAATGTACAGACAATTATAATCAACAATTAGCATCACATAATTGGTATATCACATTTAGAAAATATTTTCTGGTTCAAAATTATATTTTTATACATGTATAAGCAATTTCATTTCAAGGTGATATCCATGTTAAAGAGGTAATCACATTAATACACAATCTTTTAGATTGACAAAGATTCTACTGTCTAGAAAAAACATAATTATTGTATAATCTGAATTGAATAAAACAGTGATACAAGGGGAGCTCGTTATAAAAATCACTTTTATAAAATAACTAACTCTCAGTTACAGTAATTCGCCAGTCCCAGTAGCCAGACAAAACTTCGGAAAACCGAGAACAGATAGAAGAAAAAAAACACACAGCATACAATGCTTGATGAATAGAGCCTTTAACGCTCAATGCAGGGGAGTGTGTACAAAAGGCATGGGGAAAATCTTGCAAAATCAACCTGCTGTTGATACATACTTTCTGAACAAAAATGCTGTATTATAGGTCAATTACTCTTTTAAGTCCTTGAATGATTTATCATATAATTATACCTTTCAAATAACAACCATTGAAATAAATTATCCACAAATGAAGCGTATTGCATGTTTGTAAAAATGCTCATGCATATTTGTTTGAGTGATAAAGCATGAATGTTTGTTCAACTTCATGCATGTTTGCTAAGTGCCATGTTATGTGTGTACATTGCTCATGGAAGATCATCTTAAAACACAACAGCCCTTTACTGGATCTTCAAAGAAAGGAGAATATTTTTGCAAAGTCGAACAAGAGCAGTGCATTTTGCAACTTTTCACTTTTTACCTCGCCCCTTATTTTGATATTATCACAAATGATAACAAATGGGGTATCATTTTTAGAAGGAATAAAAACATTTTCTCATGTCACTAAACTGTAAAAATAGCGATGGTTATGTCATGGCGAGAGAGATATAATCAATCATTCTTGAGTTTTATAACTTTTTTTTAGGGGTTTAGTTCAAACTGTGGGGAACTGAGAATACTATGCGTAGCTGACCATTGAATATTTCTGCTGAAGGCACTTTTAACAAAAAATAAGTACATGAAAACACATTTCTTAAACCCAAGAAAATTTTTCAGAATATAAACATTGTAATACTGAATCAAGGTAATTAAAGCAATATATATTCATCAATGTAAAATTGCAAATAACATCAAAATATCTATATGCAGCATATGATGGTTCTAGGCCTCTGACATATAAAAGTACAATTTTTGATAATTGGTTAAATAAAATTACTCAGCTAATTCCCAAGTTTTACATATACATGTATATATACTGTACCTCATTCTCTTAATGTTTGTTTTTCTTGGTTCACTACAATGCATATGTTAAAACAACATCTACCTATAATATATTATACATTCCATTTTTCTTGGTCTGTATCACTCTCATCCTCCTACATCCTCTTTTTATCTCTCCCTTTTAACCCTCTCTGTCTCTCACTATCTCTTTTTCTTTCCCTCTCTCTTCCTCTCTCCCTGTCTCTGTGTGTCTGTCTTTCTCTCCAACTCTCTTTCTCTCTCTCTCTCCCCCCTCTCTTTCTCTTACTCTCTCTTTCCCTCTCTCTCTTTCTCTTTCCCTCTCCCTGTCAATGTGTGTCTCTCTCCCCAGCTCTCTCTCTCTCTCCCCCCCCCCCCCCCCCCTCCCTATCTATCCCTCCCTTTCTCTCTCTCTCTCTCTCTCTTGTCCGGGCAATCCATTTGTTGGCATTAGGCATAGCAATACAATTCGACTATATAAACATGATCGATCAAAGTAAAAACAATGGTATCTCCTTTTTTTTATCTTTTCTTTGCCCGTTTCACCTCTCTCTCTCCCACACTCCTTTCTACCCCTCCCCCCCCCCCCCCCCCCCTCACACACATATTCACTTATTCTACTGTTTAATATATGGCAGTGCAAAAATATTTGGCATATATAATTTCTGGTTATCAACAAAATTCTATCCATCTAAAAGGCTCATCGTATATACCAAGGATAACGATAAAGATACATTTTTGTAGGCAGTAGATATTTACCGATGAGCCTTCATCATTAATTTTGATTTTCTTCTATCCAATACTCCTTTTTTTCTTTCTCATACAATTAGATAGTCCAATAGACCAGTTCAGAGACAGCCCATGTACAAATAACCCCATATATCCACAGATTTTTCAAACATGGAGACGTCCCACTTTGTGCATTTTAGAATAATCACTGCCAAGATACAGAAATATCAAGCACATTTGGTTTACCTAATTATAAAAAGCAAGCCTACAGGTTGTATATGGCACTTGAAATAATGCACAGACATATATCCATTACCCGTGTCAGTATCTTTAAAAGAATTAAGAATTAGATAGCATTAAGAATTAGATCACTGCACTTTTGAAACGTTCAAGTTTAAATATGTGACGGAAGATTACGTGTTTAAAGAACTGAATAGTCTAAGTACAAAGAAATCACCGGGCCTTGACTCCTTACACCCATTCCTCTTGAAAGAAGGGGGTGCTTTTATCTGTGAAGTAATCACTCATATCTTTAATACCTCCCTTCGTACAGGTTGTAATCCGAAAGAATGGAAAAAAGCAAGAGTTACCCCTTTATATAAAAACGGGAGTAAACAAGAGATTTTTAACTATAGACCTATATCGGTTCTTCCGCATATAATGAAAATTCTAGAAAAGGCTGTACATTCTCAACTATACAAGTATTTTATTGACAATGAACTATTGAGTTCACTCCAATCTGGCTTTCGCCCACTGCACTCAACAAATAGCGTTTTAATTGATGTAAATGAATACTTGTTACGTAACATAGAAGAAGGCTTGGTGACCGGAGTTGTTTTCATTGATCTGAAAAGTGCATTCGATTCTGTTTCTCATGAACTACTTTTATCTAAATTATCAACGTATGGTGTAAAAGAAACAGAGGCTATTTGGTTTTCTAATTATTTACATGACCGTGAACAATGTGTTAAGGTGAACGATAGTCTTTCCAATTTTAGACCTATATCGAAAGGTGTCCCGCAAGGGAGTATGATATCGCCTCTATTGTTCTCTATATTCATTAATGATGCATGTAATATTAAATTTGGTAATTCTTTTAAACTATGTGTGTACGCTGACGATACCGCTATATTTATTTTTTTTTTTTTTTTTTTTTTAAATATTTCATATATTGTATTCGTATTTCTTGTTGTAATTTTAGTTACTTTGTATATCGGTTTTATTTGTATGTATACCATATTAATGTGCAATGTTTTACATGTTTTTAATTGTATAGACAGGGCCCCTTGGAAGAGCAATACTCGTTATTGAAAGGGCCACCCTGTATAAAGAAGACTTGAATAAATAAATAAAATAAATAAAATCAGGACGATTTTACTCTTGGCAGTTCTCTTCAAAGGTCACCCTCTTTGGTATAGTGTGTCACCTATGGGTGAGAGCCCTGAATTTTCCAATCAATCTTCTAGTGGCTCTTCTCGTCATGTCCAACAGGATGGCACGATCGAGAGGGTGCTCTAGGTATAAATCTATTGGCTAGTTGGGGATCTATCTACACCATCCAGTCGAGTTAAAATACACAAAAGGTACTCCGGCATCACTACCAAGGCTGAACTATCACTGCATAAAAACACAAAACCAAGAAAAACAATTATCTTTTGTTCTTTCTTTTTTTCATTTAAATGAGAGAAGTTTGGCTGCACTAGTTTCGCCAGGGGGATTAGACCTCCCTGTAAGGTCACTGACAGGTGGTTATCTCATCAAATCAGCTTTCAATTAACATAGAAAAAGGGGATCATGGGGGACCAACAGGCTCCAATTAGGAATTGTTTGCTATATAGAGGGCGCAAGTAGCTATAAGTAGTACAGTGGGGCTTTAGTGATAACTGTATTTTAGTACAAGTAGTAGAAGGATGTTGCCAACACATGCCTTTGCCTATGTTCAAACAGTTAATGACTCTTTGACCTTTGAAAACTTGTCTTTGGGGAAAGTGGTCAAAGTTGAGGTGATAGTCCACAGGTAGTCATCAAGAGAGGAGAGTTGTCAGGGGAGTGGGGTATTGTCCTATGGATAGTTGTTTGAAAGGGGTAAGTTAACCTAGGGCAAGTTTGCCAATCAGGTCAAAGTTCAAGGGTTAACTTGTCTGGTGATTGTTGTCCAGTTAGGGGTGAGTTGTCCTAGGATTTAAGGAAGTCAAAATCCAGGGGTTAGTTTTTCTAGTGGATGTTGTCCAGTAAGGGGTGAAGGTCCACAGGTATTTGTTTAAAAAAGTTAACCAGAGGAGGGACAGGGCATTGTCCAATGCATTTGATGTTGTGTGTTGTTGGTAGAAGGGGGGGGGGGCATATTTGTCCAATTACAGGTGAAAGTCTTAGGTCCTAGAACCCTTTGTACTTACATAGAATGATTGCAATAATGGCTATTACGATGAAGATGATTATCAGAGTCAGGCACATCTTTGACTGCAGAAAAAGAAAAGAAAAGAGTATTTATGAAAATTCAGGATTTTCTCAAATACATGTCTTCACAGCCTGATGGCTAAATTGTCATAGTTTTACAGATAAAAGACAAGAATTACAATATACAAATATACAATTACGATAAATATATATATAAATATATAAATATATTTATAAACAATAATTAAAACAATTGAAATAAAAGTCATTGAGAGAGTTCTCTTCTTCACTATGACCGGTTTTCAATTTTATTTCTTCAGATAGTATACAGTATTACAAACTTTTAAGGCTCATGTTAAATCCTGTATAGTTTTTTAATAAGTCCCCCCAAATCTCTTTGACAGATTTCTTTGATTTAAAAAAAATAATTACAAAGTAATATATTAACTCCAATGACTTTTTAGATACATCTGTACATGTATATTATATTCACAAAATTACAAAGTCTCTTGCTAAACAACTCTTGGGTTTTTTTTTTTTTCAACTACCCCCCCCCCCCCCCCCCCCCCCTTGAGTAGAAAAAAAAAAAAGAGGATTTGAGGGGGAAAAAATGGCATCGAACAACATTCCCCCCTTTTGAGTAAGAAAATTGGGGGAAAATAGAGAAAAATAGGGAAGAGAGAAAATAAGGGGAAAATCGGGGGAAAAAATTGGGTAAAAAATATTTTTAAAATCTGGAAGAAAAAAAAATAGGGAACACAAAAAAAATTCAGTAAACCGACTTTAATCAAGTAATCATCAGGCCTGAACTCTAAGCTGCTATTAATTTTTATTTTCCTAATGTAGCAAAATAAACAAAGAAGAAGTGACTTCTAACTTCCACATGTCCCTCTTGTGTTTAATTATACCCTTTTCACATCTACCAAATATTGCTTAACCCCGGGAAATAGGTGGGGCTAAGGGGGCTCTTAGCCCCACCAATTCCTTCCTTAGCCCCACCAATTACCCGGGGTAATTTTAGCTGGCTTTCTGTTCACATTACGTTTTGCCAAAGTGGGCTAACCCCACAAATAGTACGGGACTATCTGGCCCTGCAAAATAGCAGGGTTAGCCGGGCAATTGCGGGGTTAGCCGGGCAATTGTGGTGCTAAGCTGCGTAGTGTGAATCCGAACCGGGCTAAGGAGAAGCGGGGCTAAGCAACAGCCAATCACAGACAGCGTGGTCGTGTGGTCGTGAATTTGCATTTATCGCGCGCTATGCATGCAGTTCACGTTACGCATGCATGCAGTTCACGTTACGCATGCATGCTCTCTGTATTGACGTTTAGTCTTTTACGAGGCAGAGGTCATTATGAAAAAATCTTTATTATAAAATTTATTTAAAAAAATAGTGAAAGAACATGTAGCTCATAATTTTTTATTGCATTTATCATTATCAGTCATATTTACGTAGGTAAATTTATCAAGTGAATTGGAAAACGCTTTGCGCAAGGCTGGATAACACAACACGAGCGAGCTAAAATTATTACGTACCGTACTGTATATTGTTGGTCTTTTTACCAACAATGCAAAAGCATTAATATTCATGAGCTATCGAATAGTCCGGGGCTAAGGCGAACGTAGTGTGAATCGCGTGAAATTTCTTAACCCCGGCTAAGCACATAGTCCGGGGTTAAGAAAATAGATGTGAACAGCAAAAAAAATAGTATGGGGTTAAGGATAGTATGGGGTTAAGAAAAATAGATGTGAAAAGGGTATTAGAGTATTTATACTTGCAATTTCACTGTAGAGTAATACCATTTCATGCTTGTATTCTTTGTGATTGATCTGTTTATGGAGGGTTCCCACAAGCAGCCATGACGGAGTATATAACAATAGCAAACCTGTTCACTAGACCATGAAGACAATGACTTTTCATAGTCTGATGCACAGGTTTTTATTGTTTGTCCTCCAATAAGGCTGCTTGTGAGAACCCTCTATTGATCAAGTTATCAACCTTGGGAGTGGGGGGGGGGGGGGGGGGGTAGCCAGTACATTCTTATTAGAGGGAAAAGAGGGTTATCTTGCGGTACGTAACATTTTCTACTAAACTCAGACCAGTACTCACTTTTTGGTATTTCCATTTCTCCTTTTCTTTAACCTTCTTTGTGACAACCTGAAAGCCTTTGGCCTGTGCTTCTAGATCCTCTGAAATTGAAAATAAAAAGCAGATGCAATTCTTAAAAGTAAGATAATTTGACTAGTGATGAAATAAATTTAAAAAGTTGAAAGAACATACAATTTAAATGACAAAAGCATCTTTTTTTGATCAAAACAAGTTTAGATACGGCTGAAATATCCATAAACATAATGATTTCTAATACTTGTGCACCACCACAAATATTAGATAATTTGAAAAAGCCGTTGAAAAAGCGAAATAGCGCCTTTTACGTCATATTTCAGCCAATGCCTATGTTGGCTTTTTTGTTGGCATTTTCATGTTGGTTATATTACGCACAACCAGCGGGCCCATGTACAGTATTGTTATTTTTAATTAAATAATTAATTAATGGTCACCATATTTTTTTTAAAGTGGAGCTGAATTGCTATGATCGTATTGGCTAAATTTCACACATTTTGGGGTCTAAAATTTCCTTCATAGCAATTTTAGGCTCTAAAAGGGCACTAGAATGTCATAGATAAAAATAAGAGCAATATCCATGCACTTTGAAGGCATTTGCAGTCTGAAAACAGAACTCAATTATCCCTTTAAAGAATTCAATTCTACTTACAGCTACCTAATCAAATCACTTTACATTGACTATCATTAGATTCAATTAAGATTATGAACTTCAAGGTACTGGTACACACTCTTCTTCCCCTGGGGATTATTTCTGTCACCCATCATTTTGCAGGGGTAACTTTTTAGTAATGCTCCTTTTTGAACGATTTATCTATGTACTGTAGGCCTTGATTTACAGTTAAAAACTGAATTATTACTACCCCTTGTAATTTTTTTTAATGTGTTTTTCCACTTTTTCTTAACTCAATAATTAAAGGGTGATTGGTTGAATAATTTGGGCCTTTGTTGATTACTTTAACATGTAAGCTTTATTTTGTCACACTCTCAAGAAACATAAATAGGAACAAATCAATTTTTCACATACTTTCATATACTAAGTACTTTCTCCGTCGTTCTATGACTGCATGAACCCTAAAATGTTTGTAATTTGTTATTGATAACAAGTTTTATAAAGTAGGGATCAGTTCTTTTAGAATCCATTTGAAAAGAGAGAGAGAGAGATCTAAACCAAAAAAGGAGATTTAAAAACATACAGCACAGAAATTTGACAATTTAAGTTTACTGTAAACTGCACAATATTTTGACATGCATGTTAAAGTAGGGTTAGTTTTAGTGTTAGGATTAGGGTAAGAGTTATAAAAAAAAGAACTAGGGTCAACGTTAGGATTCAAGGGCAGGATTACGGTTACATATGGATTATGGATTGGGGTATTCTGCGACTCTAACAAATCCACAGAGAACTTTCATGAGAAATTTTTTAAACATTTGTCATTAATACCTGGGGAGTGTTTCACAAAGACTAAGATCGAATTTAAGCTGGACTTAACTATGGCAGGCCGTTCATGCCACTGTTTGCTCTCACCGTTTACTGGCATTGGTCTCTCAAAGGAGATACAAATCATGGTCACAAATCTAAAGAATTTATATTTTTTGATAATTCAATATTGAAGGAAAATACATTATCTAAAGATCATAATGGTGAGAGCAAACGGTGGCATGGACGGCCTGTCATAGTTCAGTCCAACTTAAAGTCGATCTTAGTCTTTGTGAAACACCACCCCCCCCCCCCTAGATTTCTTTAATAGTCACATGTACCTGCATTTTCCATTAAATCTTCAAGGTTTTCTGCTCTCTCAAGCATCTTATCAATGTTAGTCACCATGATCTCCGCTATCTGATCAACATCTTTCTGCAGGTTGTCGACGTTGCCCTTGTTGTTGTCTTTAACCTTCTTCGACTTCTTCTTCTTGGACTTTTTGCTCTTCTTTGGCTCTGCGCTCCCTACGGGATCCCTGTTGGAAGACATACAAGTACATATAAATATATTTAGCATTGATGAGACATGACACTCATAAACAAACAAGAACCGATGTGTTAATGCCCAGTATGGCTCTGAATCATTATTAAATAGTCTACACACTATGAACATGACGGACAAAGAAAGCGGACAAAATATACAGTTCCTCATTCTACCGTCAACAATTGCTGTGGTAGACAAAGGAACATCCCTTCACTGCTATTATGTAAAAATGTGTAGAACAGGTGTCAAATGTATATTCACCTGTGCTACTTATTTTTTTACATAATAGCAGTAAAGGGATGTTCCTTTGTCTACCATAGCAATTGTCGAGGGTAGAATGAGGAACTGTATATTTTGTCCGCTTTCTTTGTCCGTCGTGTTCATAGTGACATCAACTAAAGTTGAACTGTGCAGATGTTGATTAACATTCTTATGATAACAAACATTTTTAATGCAAAGTATATTTTTTGCCATAATTTAATAGAGGTTAGTGAAGATATCAGAAAAAAATTTGGGCATCCTACATGTATATGGCACTTCATTACAAGTCCTTCATAAAGTCATGCGTAACTTTACGAACAGCTTTATGAAACATTCCTTGAAATGCACTGTGAGCTGATTCGACTTGTGGAATGTTAAAAGTTAACTGTAAATCATTACATTTAATGTATTTTGTCTTTTTTATGTTCTCTGACTAGATCTAGACTAGATTTATTAAAAAATAAATCATTGATGATTGATCGGCTGCAAAGTTGAAAGTGCGATTGTCATTGACATCATTACTTTTAAAATTGTAGGCTTGAAGAATTTTATAGATTTGAAGATTTAAAGAAAAAAAGCTAACTTTGCAGTAGAGTCTACCCAATGATCATGATGCTAAGCATTTGTTAAAGACAATTTCAATTTGTTATGACAATAATTAACAACACCATTTCCACAAGATTAGGAAATATAGTGCATGGTGTGGATTAGACCGAATTTTCCGTCTCTTTCGTTCGTTAGCCTCTTATTGGGGTAGGGTCGGCCGGCCGACCCTACCCCAATAAGAGGCTAACGAACGAAAGAGACGGAAAATTCGGTCTAGGTGTGGATCGACAAAGCTCAGCACTTGGGCTTGCGCTTGGCGGAGGAAGGCGGTAGCATACGTGGGCTAGCTAGGCTCCCTCAACTCCGGCAGAAGACGCTGTCGCTTTTGAGGCCTCCTTGGCCTCGCGCTGCACTGGCGTGAAAAAAGTTTTTGACTACAAAAAATACTAATAATAAGCCTAAAAGTTAGACCTAGATTACGCAATAACTGAACAAGTGCAAACTTTTAAATTTGTTCAGGATAGATGCTACCTATCACTTACATGCTATATTCGCCTAAAATGACATCTAGATCTAGACCATAACATCGAAGTTCTCACTGCATGCTGTAAATTAATCACAACATACCAGCTGATCGAGTTTTTTTTCATCTCTGTACTTTTTTAACTTGCGGTTTGTATGGTAGATGGCGCTCTTCAACAAGTCTCACAGCGATCTGAGAGAAATAGTTGTAACACGTACAAAATGTGTAGGCTTTGATAGGAGATCGAAAGAACGAGGTTAAATCCCCCCTAAAAAAAGTGTGTTTAAAGGGGGGGGGGGTCATGTTTACATTTGCAACAGAAGATGTTTGGAAATTGTCTAGATTCGCTAATGTAGACTGTGTAGTAGATTTGAATGAATAAATTGTGGGAAAAGAATGGCATTTGATATGCACACATGATATAGTCTCTAGACCCCCCTCCCCATTTTCATCTTAATGACGATCGAATACATTTTCATAATACATTTGTTTCATTATCTCTCAACCTTAGGTATTATGAAATAGCAAACGCGTCACATTACAGACACGTGAAGAATGTGTCATGGTTTCAGAATATTATGATATAATAGTCTGATATAAATAATCTATGACATATTCTTTTAGATCTAAGTTCCTTAAGACATATTAATCAATGTGACGCTCCCAGTTGATTTGAAGTAAGATTTGATTTCTGAAGCATTTCTTTTTTCAAACATAGCCTACTGATAAACGTAGGAGCGCTTCTTCTTCCGTTCTTATTCTTCTTCTTCTTCTTCTAGACCTACTTCTGATTAAAGGTAATACAAAGTTTTTGAAAATTGGGTGGACGGGTGATTCTTTACAATTTTGACATATTTGGATGCCTCTGTGGATGTATTATAAGCACTAGAAAATTAAGCCCCTGAAACACTTCTGCTTTCGAGAAAATTGAATATTATACAAATAACGCACGTCCCAGAGTGCAATAGCGGTGAATGCAGTACGCGCGAGGTTTCTTTAGATTGGTGCCGCTCTGTGCAACGAGCCGCTTGCGGCGAGTTGACAGTGCGAACCATCTGAAGAAACCGAGCGAACACTGCATTTACGTTTCGCACAACAGGGTCAAGTGCGTTATTTGTTTTATAAAATAGCGACACAAACAGCAACAAACAAAAGTTTAGATCTTAAGTATACGAGAGTTCGATCTAACGTTAGATCTAGAGTTATGTTGGTTCTAGAAATAAAATGAGGGTCTAAGACCTTGCAGGCTTACCAAAAAGTCCACGGGATTCATTGTTTGATTAAAAATAAAATGCATAGGGTGTCTAGAGACGAGTCTACATCAGACAGCTGAAATTCCTGGCTTCATTATAAAATCCAAAAGTCAAAACGGGTCTAAATCCAAGGCAAAAGTAAAACAAAAATTTGCTTTCTAATAATACCCCGCTCTAGCTAGCT